>BSBK01013196.1:0-32975 GCA_027943335.1 Chamaecyparis obtusa | reverse complement strand
GTCTGATTCCATTGACCATTTTGTAGGTACAAGAATATATATATATATATATATATATATATATATATATATATATATATATATATATATATATATGTATACATACATATATACATACATACATATATATATATATATATATATATATGTATACATACATATATATGTATACATACATATATATGTATACATATACATATATATATACATATACATATATATATATATGTATACATATATATATATGTATGTATACATATATATATATATATACATATATATATATGTATACATATATATATATATATATATATATATATAATCTTGATTGTTTCTTAAAGTGGCTCTGATACCATGTTTAATTTTAGATCAAATTGTAGACTGTTAATTTTTCTAAAACTTCTTACTATATTTATATATGGATTCTCAATTTATCACACACACACACACATGTATGAGGGTAACATATCTCAATTCATTTCAATCATTTCAGCTCATAGAAACCAAATACCATGAACAAAATAAGGAAACACACACTAAGAAACACTATAAAGATTGTTATGCAAGGTATAAAGTTGAAAACTTCAATGTGCCTTATTCAAAACATGCTATTGAATTATTAGTAATAAGTAAAGAAAGATAATGTATTGAACTTTTGTTTGACATGAAAGTTTCTTATATGCTCATCCCTTACTACAATTACAAAAGCAAAATATTAGTAACAAATAGACAAGCATATTGTACAAAGAAATACACTTTATCATTAATAAAAAAATCAAAACTTTTAAGATCCAAGTCAAAATGTATAGATTAATATAAAATAAAAATATAAAACCATATAAGATCTAATATTCAATAAAAATATAACGGACATTAGGTGGAAATGAGAATAAGAATACACTTCAAATGCCCATCTTTGTCTCATGAAATATGTGAACAACATTGCCATCATGCTAATTACCTTGGAAATTGAAGTGAGAATAAAGGTTTCAAGTATCATATCTTTAAATCACATCATTTAATAGTAATGGATATATGTTTATGAATGTTTCTTTTGATTGTATTAATCTAATACACATTACAAGAAAAAAAAAAACAAAAAAAAAACCTAGCAAATTTAAAGACACATAAAATATTAACAGAATATTAATCTAATGCACATAGAATATATTCAGCTGATAATGATTGGTTGGCATAAGCTAAAGCTGAAAAAGTCTTATGAGTGCTTTGTCACAAGCCTTGATATTTTTAGTATATACAACTCATTCTCTTTTTGACTTTAGCCTTAATGAAAACTAATATATGCTGTATAATCATAATAGCCATAACAAGTTGCATGGAATTGGTGAATTCAATGAAATTGTCTTATGATTTGAGTGCCCACCAACTACTAGTCAGAGTTGTGGGTGTGCTTGACAAAAGAGTACGGAATGTTTTATATGGCGAGGATGTCCATTTTACATTTGAAAAACTAGCTGTCATTTAATCTTTTCAGCGTTGAAATCTTGTGATCTGAAATGGCAGCTTGTGTTAATGACAAAGTCTTTTCAATCAAACATTTCCATTATGAAATCAATGATTATTAGTGAGACTCAATTATAATAAAAACTCATCACTAAATTTGATATGTTTAGTTGACTTGGCTCCCATTGTTTATAAGGGAGTTAGAAAAAGAATATACTTATAATGTTTAGTAAGTAGGTATGGATTATGTTATGTTGCTATATATCTAAGAATTTTATTTCTTTAGTTTTATGTTGTAATTAATCGTGTTCATATTTAGTGTGTTTGGTAATCATAGGATTCAATTTGAGTAATTAAATATTGTAGTGTTGTTACTTATATCTATATCAATAATCTTTTTTGTGTAACATTTTCTATGACTTTTTTTACAAAATATTATACGTTGGTGCAAATATGTGGACATTGTTATTGATCCGAGTTGTAAATCTTGAATCCCTAAGGCTAGATAATCTTCCAAGTGTTGGGGATGTCAAACTCAAGAACAATATCATGAAACCTATATTTAAGATGGGGCAACTTAGGACTAGTTATTGAGGTGGGTAAGACATCCTTCACTTATGGTTCTATTAGACCAAGATGGGTTTCCCTAAGGTGATGCAATAGGTATCACCATATAAACATAACACTTATCTTGACATAAACTGTACCTATACATAATGCACCATTATTTGTGTGGTCACTTTTTTGTTGATAAGCTAGTTTGGGATACTTAAGGGTAAGAACCTTATTAAAATAGATGATCACATAACTTCAAATACCTCATTGTTTTGCAACTAAATTTTATATCTATACAATAAGAAAAGGTGGTTAAGAAAATAACAAGAGGGCTATATCTAGTGGCTCCCTAGTGCAACACCTAATCAATTCCTTGTTATTGCACAATCAAAAGGCAGATGACACACTAGGTTCAAGTAGGAGTTAACCACTAAGCGAATGCAATGATCCTTCGTTGTTTGTGGAATGTATGAATTGACTAGGGGAAAATGATTGACTAATGTAAGATAGAAGACTAAAAGGCCAAAATGAAAAGTTTTAGAATACACGGACTAACAGAAAAATAAACAGTTACCTACAGGTACCAAAAACAAAAATCAAATAGCACCACTGGCCTATGATTTTATTTTCAAGATGATTTTCACGGAAGAGGTTGCCCATGACTTCCTATTCTTGGGAAGAGGGTGAAAAAGGCATCTTATTCCCAACACTTTTGACTAAACTAAGTCGCAGATTGTCTGTAAGATCCTGTACTTTCCAGATTTGGTCCCAATGTGTTTGCCACATGTTCCTGTACACTAAAAATTAGGGAAAATGTTGGGTTGAAAGGGGTTTTCCTTGGTCAACTTCTAATTGATGAATCAACCTTTAAATAGAAATGAAATTGCATATAAGGAAAACATGTAAAAGTAAGGTAAATATTAGATCTACCTTGCAAATGTATATACCTCCATAAATTGATATTGAGATCATGATGTATATGAAGATGCTTGTACATAGTTGTATATTGACTAGGAATCCTGGAATGTAAAAAGGAATCAAGGATGCCTTTCACAAATGCATAGATTTTTGAATACTTCTCAAAGATCTTCAATGTTGTTATGCTTGATGGACTCTTGCCTTGGAGAATGGATGAATGAATGCGTAGACAGATAAAGGCTATTATTTCTTGATTAAGGTCTCCTCTACTTGGCCATCATGGGAGAGAAGCTTGCTACAATGGAGAAGATTGTTTGTTATTACTAACCAGTTACTGAGAGGGGGGATGAATCAGTAAATACTTGTTTCTATTACAATTCAAAACTTGTTTAATTATCCTTCATTGATAAGTAGAATATAAACAATCATTCATAAGCATAAATAGAAACACATAGATCAACACAAGATGTATACGTGGAAACCCTCGATTAGAAGGAAAAAATCATGGTGAGACAGAGCTCACAACTTCACTACTGCAAAATAAAGGCACCCTGTTAGGAGCTTACAAAGCACTAGTGAAGGTGTTACCCAGTTAAGAGATTTTATAGAAGATCAGTTAAGATCTTAACCCTGTTAAGAGTTGCCTGGTTAGAGGTCTTTCAACATCAACAAAGATGTTACCCTGTTAAAGGATTTTACAAAGAACCGATTAGGTCCACCCTGATAGAGGGATTTCAATTTGCTTTCACACCTTATAAAAGAAATGATCTCATATGACACTAATTGTCTGATTAGATCATACCTGTTGATCTCTTCTCCGGTTTTCCTAGCTGTTGAATCTTTTATGCCTCTTTGCCTTTCACCTCTGGTGACTGTCATCTCGCTCTTCTCTGCTCTCTCTATTTAGCAATTTTCAACAACACTTTTCTTGTGTCCTATGACCTGTATTTATACAAGAGTTCACCTTAATGAAACCCTTAACTCATAGAACCGTCAAGCTGTAAACTCAACAATAAATCATGCAACTAGCAAAAAGCTTCACATTTCGATCTGAAGTTTACCTTGAAAACATCCGTAGAAATAAATCTAACTCCTGTTAAAAAGCTAACTCCACTTCTGAGCGGTGGATGCTCCACATATTCTGGTTTTAACTCAAACTGCTCCACAGAATCCAGTGCAGATCTTTATGTAGTTAGACCGGTATACTCTTATCCCCAGTTCATCCCTATATGCAACATAAGATCGGTACTATGTACTTGGTTCGGTCTACTAGTGTATCTTTCTATTTAGTCAACTGGTGCATACACTTTGTTTCTAGTCTACCGGTGCCTTTAAAGTAACGTGAGTGACGGGTGAACATTTACCAGTGGGAATGGTGTTAACACTAATGAAAAATTAAATTGCTAAAAGTCTTCCCCTTTGTTATTGGTGGCAAAACCATACACAAAACCATACTCACTTACTTGTGATATTTTATATGTTGTTCTTGTAGACTTCTCTTTCCTCTATGGCACACTTCCCCTATTGGGTTGCTCCAGTTTTTCTGACCTGTTTCCTTTGCTAACCTTTCTGTTCTGATGTCTTCCTGCTTCCCATTTCCCTTTCTATTTATCTACTTCTTATTCCCCTTTTTGCCTCCATAGGACAAAGGGTTAAGCTTCACGTAGGATTTTACATTTGAAGTTTTGTGAAGATATCCTTATAGATCATCTTGGCAGAGTGAAGAAACGATGCCCATTGACCAGTTACATGTTCAATATTCTTTTAGGATACTTTTAGAGAAACAATGATGTTCTCCATATCTTCCACAGTTTTATAATTTCGTTCATTGATCAGAATATCTATAGAAGTTGTTGTTTGTTGCATGGAGTCAAATGTTGGTGCCAAAAATAACTAAAATCCAATAATATCTTGGATTCTCTTATTTTCCTCTTTTGCAGTCTTTCTGAGAATTAGAGCCAATTTGGTCATTTCTCTGCTAAAATTTGTTGCAAACTTATTTTTTATGTCAAATTGAGAAGACAAGGCTCTAATGTATTATGAGGTCTTTGCAGACTTCTCAATCAGATCTTGCAAAAATATTTCAAAGTTTGAATTCCTAGTCATCAAACTTCCTGGAACTTGGATCTGTTGTTGATGAAATTTTAAGTTGTTTGACAGAGTTACCTTGATATCTTCTCATAAGTGGTCTATGGATATAGTTTTTGGATCGGTCGGATCATCACCAATTGCTTGTGCCAAGACTTCCAGCTAATCTATCACGGGTTCATCTTCATCTATGTTAGCATCAGGCATGAAGTTGCACAAGATATTCTTAACAATGGTCAGGACCATGTCTTGTTTCCTCTTGGTCGGCTCCTTGAGCTGCCTTGTTGACATCTTGTTGATGTCTACCACTATATCGGTGGGCTATCTCCTTTTGGCTTATTTATCCTCAGCAAAAGACAACTTTCTTTTTGATGTGGAGGAGCTTGGAATATCTGCTTTCTCCTTTTTCTTGGGCTCCTATTCTGGTTGAGCTTACTTAGTTTGTACAAGAATTTCTTGTTCTTGTTCTTTATTTTCTTCATATCCTTCTTGAGATGCATCTCTCGGTTGCACCTCTTCTCCCGGTAGGTCTTCTTTAGCAGGTTCTTCTTTATTCTAAGCTTCTTCTTCCGGTGGCACTTTAACTTCTGGTGGGACATCATGTTCTTGTTGAAGTTGTTCTTTTGGCGGGACTTCTTTTGCGTGATGTTCTTCAGCTGTATGTAATTCTCCCATAGGAATATCATTTTCCAATTCTTGTTCTACTGGGGGAACTATCTGTTCAACATTTATCTGTTCACCAGACGTGAACTCCTCTACTTGAACATTTACATTATCGGTTGTAGGATCTTCACAAGTAGTGAATTGAATCGGTGGTGCCTGTACTTGTTTAGTTTGATCCTGAGGACCTAATTTTTCAAGTGCACTGAAGTCGTACTATTGCCAGAAGTCCAGAGTCTCTTTATAGACTTGATTCTCATATCTATTTAGTATCTGGGAAACTTTATACTTGGTATCCAAGTTCATTGCTGCTTCCTCCAGTAGAAGCTTTATTCTATCTTCACTGAGACCAAGTCTGACTTTTAACAATGTTTCCCTATTGATCCTCTTGTTTGTGCCTCGACCAGTTCTCCATTTTGTCTGAAGCCTAGAATTGAGTTCTGGTGGGAACTTGGACCTGTAGTCCCTTGGAGTTTTATGATAATCCATAAAATTTTCCAATATGGCTACAAATACTGCATGTTTATCATCTTCTTCTAGTACATTGTACCACTTAGCAACATTATCCACTTATCTAAAGTCCATTACCTCATCAACAATTTCATTGACAGACATAGGGCAAGTGTTACCTTTAATCGGAGAGATGAGAACGGTTGGACATGTTGGCTCGCTGCTCTTGTCATCGGTGATGTCAATGATGATCGGTTCTATAGGATTCTTCTCTTTGACCGGTGCTTCAACTCCAAGCACTCCTTTTCCTTTTCCTGTGTCAAGCACCGGTAGAACTATTGTTCTTTGGCATGCTTCCTCTTCTTTCTTCCGGGTCTGAAGAAGTTTGGTCCACATCACTACTCCTTCATAATGCACTCTCTCAGCTTCTCCAACAAGCATGAGACCGATCCTCCTTTTTGTTAAGAAGTTTTGATGATGCAATTCAGCTTGTTCAATGGCTTCTTCTAGAGTGAGATGGTTCTGAACCTCTAGAAGAGCTCATACCCTCAGGTCATTTTCTCTGTCCGTTGAAGCTTTCCATCTAGCTTCAAGAATTTGTAGGAGATCCTCCAATACAATCTTGTGAAGTTCGGTATGATGCAGATTATACTTATGAATGCAATGCACTACCGCTTCTTTAATCTTCCTCCTGTCTTCTTCATTCGCAAATTGATATCTTCTTCTTACTGAACCCATTCCACCGGTTTCTTTCAAATCCTACCACACATTCATCAATTGTGGGCTTCCTACTTCTTGGTGGATCCTCCTTTACTGGTTTGCTTGAACCCCTCTTCCTTTTGATTAGAAGAACTGTCTTCTGAATATGTCTCCTCTTGTTCTCCCTCTTGGGTACTGATTACCAGTTCTTCTTTCTTCCTTCGAGCCTTCAGTTGCTCTATCATCAGTTTCTTCTTTGGTGTGGGGGCCCTTTTGGTTTAGAAATTTTTTATCGGTGCCCTCTTCTTCAGATTTTCTTGAATCTCCTCGAATGTACCTAACCAATTTGTAGTGAGATCCCGATTTGCTTCATTCAGGGCATCAACATATGCCTTAGCAATCTTGGTAGTGATCTCATATCCCACCTCAAGAGCATATTCTATTCTCGATTCCACTTCTTGAATGATGTAGTGATCGATGGAAACCAGAAAACACACATCATCCTTGTATAAGTCAATAATGGTTGACGAAACCAGCTCCCTTGCATGTATCCTTAGTTGAAATGCCTCAAAATATTTAGTCATTACATTACCTAACTAGTTTTCTAGTTTGTTGGCCAATTCAGCTATTTGGTGCATGACCAGTCTGTCAGTTTTCCATGTCACTTTGCCAATTCCCAAGAAGAAACTTTGATAATAGAAGTAGAGACATACTAGTAAGGTCCCGTACTTCATAGATTTCTTCCAAACAATACTGAGCTTCTTCATATTTTCAAATATCTTCCCTCAAAGCATTCCGTAGATATCATATTTGGCGTTGTCATACATTATCCGGTGAGTGGCATGTATGGCTCCTCCTGGTATACTGTTCAGATTACTGGAATGATAGATTTTATAACCTATTATCACGGATACAAACTAAACCCCTTCATCTTCGATGTTGTTCACTGTCATGAGGTGACCATTGGATTTTAATTTCATCAGCTTTGTGACAATTGCATTGGATATTGTCCATAGGGTTAAAGTTTCCCCTTCCTGACAGTACCCAGTCACATGATGCAAATCCTCTTTTGTTATCTCTGTAGTTGCACCCTTTTGGAGCCAAAACCCTGGATCGTGCACTCGACTGAGGACCAATCGAATCCAGTCAGGCCAGAAGATAGTTGGATAGGTGACTCCCTTGATAAGACCAGATGACACCAGCTTCGCATATCAATCTTGAAGTCTTTTGTCCTCACACAACGAGAGATACTCACTCTGAATGAATGTCTCACCAAGTTCTTCCCGCTTGGCGTGGATAAAAGTAGTCACATCTTCTCCCATGAAGACACCATTTGGTATAGACAATAGCGCACCAGCCATGTCATTTTCCCTGTTCTGAATTGCAGCAATATCATATGCAGGTTGGTCCACTTAATTTACCTTAATCAACTTCATGGTAGAGGATGATGATGCCACTTCTTGATAACCAGTTGACACAGAAAGTAGCTTGATCGGTATTACAAATAGTAGGTCACGGTGATCAAAGTGCGAGAATATTACTTAGCACAAGAATTCATTAATCACAAAGAAAGCAAAGTAAAACTAATGAGTAATTCTCCTTTCTTTTATAGAGTTAGGTCATAACAGTAATTACCAATCAGTAACTATTGTTAAACGACTACAATATTAAATGTCGTACCTAACTTTTCTTTCTATTTTTGCCAATCAGTGATCCGGCTTTTTTGGTTGGGCAAACCCCGGTTGATTACTGCTTACCTGTCCGGTTATCCTTGTAGACTGAGTGAGTTCACTTCTCACCAGTTCTACCAAGAACGGTAGATGGTCTAATGGTTCCCTTTTGGCCTTCATGACTCAGTTTGCTGAAGAGATATCACCATCAGCAAAGGATGATCTTTCCTCTATTTTCTCCTCAGCATAGCTCTTTGATTTATTTTTGAACCAAATCTGTTTGACTTCTTTCTTAGTCTTCTTCCCTTTGTTCTTCTCATTTGAAGGCGAGATCTTCTCCACCAGTTTGGCCGATCCCTTTCTTTTGTTTATTGACTGGTTCCCGTAGTCTCTGGCTAGGTGTCCAACTTTATTGTAGGAGTAAAAAACTATACTGGTAGCCTTCCATGGATTCACCCTTCTTGTGTTAGGTGAGTTGCACCATGAGTCATTGTGACTGTGCATCCCACAGTTTTTACAGTTGGTTGTGCTTCGGTTCTTGTTTCTCTTGGAGAATACTAATTTTGGGGATCTGAATGTCATTGTCTTTAATCTGCATTCTTCAGCTTTGTGTCCAAACTTATTGCATGCATAGTAGTAGCCCTTGAAGCTTCCACCAGACACAGTTGTGGGGCTAGACCAACATTCATTAGTCTTGTGGCCATACTTGCAACAGTTCTTGCAGTAACTATTGTTTGGCTTTACTGGTGCATTCCTGTAGTCATTTGTTCTATGACCTAGTTTCCCACAATGAGTGCAAGAGGTGTTGAAGATCTTCTTACGTTTTTGTGTCAGTGGCTTCTTCTTATCCTTCTTGCTTGTCTTAGCTCTGAAAGACTCACCAGTCTCTTTGATGTCTTTTTCAGTGAATCTAAGACTGATGTGATCTTTGTGCTTTCTTTGAGCTTTAATTTTCTCATCAAGCTTGACCGGGCTCTCGTTGTATCTTCTTAGGGTTTCATTTCTTTCTTCAATTTCTTTCATATGTTCCTTCAGTTGATACAACTCTAGTGCCAATCTTTTGCATGCTTTATCCCTATCATGCCAACCCTTTTGCATGTTGGTGTTTTCTTGGGTGACAATTTGCATGTCTTCTTGGAGTTGCAAAATGACAAGTTCATTCGCCCCTATAGCTTCCTCTACCCTGTTCCTTGCTTTTTCAAAGGCTATTAATGACTTGACTATTGTGTTTCTTTCATCTTCAACTTTTTCTCTTTTTCTTAATCAGTTCAGTCATCCTTAGGGCATTATCTTCTTGCTCCCTCTTAAGGTTAGAGATCTAACTGGTTAGGCTCTTGTTCCTTTCCATGAGCTCAAAGACTGCCTCCTCAGCTTCATTAGATCCACTCTTCCCAAAGAGTTCATCAATGGTCTCATTGCTCTCATTCAATTGCAGAGCCAACTCCTTCCTTTTCACAAGTGATCTTCTTAGCCTATTCTCCAAAGAGGCAATGATGTTGTTGGCTTCCTCAAACTGTTTCTGATACTTGTAACCCTCCATGATCTTTTTCTCAAGCGGTTAAGCTTTGTATACTAGAGAACTGAGCTCTGATACCAATTGCTATTACTAACTGGTTACTAAGAGGGGGGGTGAATCAATAAATACTTGTTTCTATTATAATTCAAAACCTTTTTAATTATCCTTCCTTGATAAGAAGAATATAAACAATCATTCATAAGCATAAATAGAAACACATAGATCAACACAAGATGTATACGTGGAAACCCTTGGTTAGAAAGAAAAAACCACGGCAAGACAGAGCTCACAACTTCACTACTGCAGAATGAAGGCGCCATGTTAGGAGCTTACAAAGCACTGGTTTAAGGTGCTACCCGGTTAAGGGATTTTATATAAGATCGGTTAAGATCTTAACCTTGTTAAGAGTTGCCTGGTTAGAGGTCTTTCAACATCAACAAAGATGTTACCATGTTAAAGGATTTTTAAAGAACCGATTAGGTCCACCCTGATAGAGGGATTTCAATTTTCTTTCACACCTTATAAAAGAAATGATCTCATATGACATTGATTATCTGATTAGATCATACCTCACTAGTACATTTGACCCACTTTTTAGACCAACATTTCTGACCAAGTTATAAAATGATTTTCCATGGTCGGTTTATAGAAGAAAATTTTGATTTTTTGTTACTTATATTCCCGTGTTGGTTGGAATTACGACCCTAAGGAGTGGTCGTAATTGCAACCAACATGAGAATAGAAGTTTAAAAAAAAGTCAAATTTTATACATATATCCCGCCTACCGACACATTTCATTTTATTTCATTTTGGCATAGTCCGCGAGCAAAGGAGTGTTGAAGGAGGCGGTAAGGAGGGAAGTTGTATGTGGACACCCCCTATATGCATCTAGCTTGTAAGTTGTGGCATCTTCTTCTCTTCCACATTGCTCTTCTCAAACCCAAGCAAGAATCAAGAGGAATAGGCATTCGATTTCAACCATTTCATTGCAGCCTTGGTAAGAGATTCGATGTTTTGGCATTTGCTTAATGAAGGGTACATTTTTATTTTTATTTTCAAATTGTTTTCATTTTTCACGGGTTTGAAACCCTACAAACCCATAATCTCTGCACTTCTAATGGTGCCCCTTGTAAATTTAAATTCATTGCAAACATTTTGGGGGGTTTTTTTTTCCATGTTCAGGACACGATTTTATGTTAGGGACTGAGAGCACATCATTATTTTCTGTCTGCAACTAAGGGCACACAATTAACAAAGGTTTTATTCTAAATTTTTAACAGTTCACAGTTAAACAAAGTTTTGTTGGCTTACGATTGAGTTTTTAATAGGCTTTATTTTTCGCACTTCCGTGATATTCAACCACTTATTCAACATTTTTTTACAATGAAACCAAAAGTAGCATCAATTTTACCTTGAACTCATTTGATGAGGAAACAAAGAACCCACCCTTAGTTGACTACTTTGTATCTTTGGAAATTGAACACCATTAGAAGTGGAAATTCACGGGCCACTTCTAATGGTGGTGTGAACACCATTAGAAGTGTAGAGATTAGGGTTTCAAACCCCTAACAAATGAAAACAATTTGAAAAAAAAGTACCCCTTGTAAATTTGAATTTATTGCAAACATTTTGGGGGGGGGGGATTTTTTCCATGTCTAGGACATGATTTTCTGTCAGGGACTGAGAGCACATCATTATTTTCCGTCTGCAACTAAGGGCATACAAATAATAGAGGTTTTATTCTAAATTTTTAATAGTTCACAGTTGACTGCTCTGTATCTCTAGAAATTGAACACCATTAGAAGTGGAAATTCACAGGCCACTTCTAATGGTGTTCATGCCACTTCTAATGGTGACGTGACCACCATTAGAAGTGCATAGATTAGGGTTTCAAACCCGTGACAAATGAAAACAATTTGAGTTAATTGTGGCATATAATTTATCTCGCATCTGTGTAATCTATCTCTGCTTGCAGTTATTTGTGGCATAATTCTTTATTCATCTTATTTCTACAGTTACAGTTATTTAAAAGTCAAATTTACAAGATTTAATATGTATTTAAATGATCTAGTCAAGTTACAATTATTTACAAGTCAAATTTTATACATATATCCCGCCTACCGACACATTTCATTTTATTTCATTTTGGCATAGTCCGCGAGTAAAGGAGTGTTGAAGGAGGTAGTATAAGGTGGGAAGCTGCACTAGGTCCACACCCATCCACTCATGTCAAGATCTTATCCAAAATCATGTTGAAATATCGATTGACCTAAATCAAGATCCTTCCCTCTCACTTCCTTCGTTACATAATCACTTTTGGAGTGTATTCTAAAGTCCTTGAATCCAAGCAAATTTAAGAGTCTTGGTGAGTTTAAGTGATATATTTGGTGTTATTGACTTACATTTTCTTAGATTCAAGGACTTTATAATATACTCCAAAAGTGATTATGTAACGAAGGAAGTGAGAGTGAAGGATCTTGATTTAGGTCAATGGATATTTCAACATGATTTTGGACAAGATCTCGACATGAGTGGATGGGTGTGGATGGTGGGATAGGGGGTGTATTGGTGAAGAGTCTTGGCCTGGTGAGTTTAAGCCTTTTAAGTTCTAAGTGATATATTTGGTGTTATTTACTTACATTTGCTTGGATTCACAAGATCTTAACATGAGTGGATGGGTGTGGATGGTGGGATGGGGGGTGTATTGATCAATGTGATCTGCTCGTGAAGACACAGTCTGGTGTTTATATTATTAAACTCTCTATTCAATGCAACATTGATAGGAAAAGAATTCATTAATTGGTATTATAAGTTTTAATCATTCCATGTACTGATTATATTGTTTTGAAGTCTTAAAATCAAATAATTTCAGTCCTTTTATTGATTGTTCATGTATAGTCCTTGGCGTGCAAACAATCTTTGTCTTGAAGAACCAATGATTTCCTAGGCTCTGTCAAATAGTTGGCAAGCAATGATGTATTCAATATTTCTAAAGTGCTTCAAAAGGCTTAAACTCACCAATACACCCACCATCAACACCCATCCACTCATGTCAAGATCTTGTCCAAAATGTAAGTCAATAACACCAAATATTTCTAAAGTGCTTCAAAAGGCTTAAACTCACCAAGACTCTTTACAAGACTTCTAAGTGATATATTTGGTGTTATTGACTTACATTTTCTTGGATTCAAGGACTTTAGAATATTGACTTACATGGAGGGTGTATTGGTCCAGGGCACCTAGGCCATTCAGTTTTGCTTTGGGACTTGAGTTCTATATTTTGTTTTTCTTTGTAATGAAGGATGTCTTCTAAATTCCTAGACCATCCTATGGTTTGGTTTTAGTCCTTGTGTGGAGGTGTGTATGGTCGAAGAAGACAATGTAATGAACTACCAAGCAATAAACTTTTAATTTTTTACAAATAATCACTTTTATGCTCGTGAAGACACAGTCTAGTGTTTATATTATTAAACTCTCTATTCAATGCGACGTTGATAGGAAAAGCATTCATTGATTGGTATTATAAGTTTTGATCATTCCATGTACTTATTATATTGTTTTGAAGTCTTAAAATCAAAGAATTTCAGTCCTTTTATTGACTGTTCTTGTACAGTGCTTGGCGTGCAAACAATCTTTGTCTTGAAGAACCAATAATTTCCTAAGCTCTGTCAAATAGTTGGCAAGCAATGATGTATTAAATATTTCTAAAGTGCTTCAAAAGGCTTAAACTCACCAAGACTCTTCACCAATACACCCACCATCTGCACCCATCCACTCATGTCAAGATCTTGTCCAAAATTATGTTGAAATATCCATTGACCTAAATCAAGATCCTTCCCTCTCACTTCCTTCGTTACATAATCACTTTTGGAGTATATTCTAAAGTCCTTGAATCCAAGAAAATGTAAGTCAATAACACCAAATATATCAATTAGAAGTCTTGTGGAGAGTCTTGGTGAGTTTAAGTGATATATTTGGTGTTATTGACTTACATTTTCTTGGATTCACAAGATCTTGACATGAGTGGATGGGTGTGGATGGTGGGTGTATTGGTCAATGTGATATGCTCGTGAAGACATAGTATGGTGTTTATATTATTAAACTCTCTATTCAATGAAACATTGATAGGAAAAGCATTCATTGATTGGTATTATAAGTTTTGATCTTTCTAGCCTGGGCTTGGATCATTAGTATGTTTCTTTTTATTGTAATTATAATTAGTATGAATGAACAAAATAATGACAATGCAATATTTGTGATAATGCAATATTTGTCGAAATAGTGTCGATGACTTCGGTCAATGTGCCTATGTGTCAATGTGGTGTTGGCCCATGCATGTTGAAGACATCACACATAACAAATAATCTTGGGCGTCAATTTTGGGTTTTCCCAAATAGGAAAAAGGTCTAGATACATAATTATATTTTATGTTTAAAAATAATGTGACAACTAATCATTTTATGAAGAACTGATGTACATTTGGTATTGCAGGGAAATAGTGGATGTCAATACTTTCGGTGGGTTGATGAAACCACATTTACATCTACCCCATCTACATCTATACCTGATGTAGGAAATGAGTGCAACTTGTGCAAGGCTCGAGAGGCAGCTAGTGCCGCCAAGATTGCTTCAATGGCGAAAGTAGAAATCATATTTTTGTGATGCCTTCTCTATGTAGTTTGTGCACTACTTTGTTGGGACCATATTTGTAAATGTGGTTAACAGAGGGCTATTGTAGATATTGAATTTGTTTATAGAATTTCAAGTAGATACATTGGACATATTTTGATAAACTCATAATTTTTTTGTTGTTTATGACTTCGTTATGATTTTCAATATAAAATTAAACAAAATTAAAAATTAACCTTATTATCAAGCTAATTGTCGAAGGATCCAGGCCCAGGCTATAAAGATGTCTTCCCATTATGTTGTGGATAGGTGTTTCATAAAACATACATACCTGTTGCACATGCATTCTCAATTCAGAGTGGGAAAATCTTATTTTGGATCAGAGGGAGAGAAGCCAAACACATAAAAAACACGCACATAAACATGACAGCTAAGAAACATAAATGTAGATATCACAACAGCTGAGAAACATAAATGTAGGCATCACAATCATAATTTTTTGGAGACACAACATAATTGAATGGTATACCCAGACGATGCAACACAATTATCACTCCTCTGGTTCCAAGTTGACTTGGAACTGGAGGATTAGTGGTTGTGTTGCATCGTTTGGGTATACCACTCAATTATATTGTGTTTCCAAAACATTGTGACCATGATGCCTACATTTATGTTTCTCAGTTGTTGTGTTCTAGGACCCCTTATGACCCTTTACGATCCCTAAGAATACATCTTAGAGGTCTTAAAATGTCGTAAAGGGACATAAGAAGCTCCTATGAGGGGTTAGATGAGCTTACACCTTCATGTGGTTGGCCCTATTAAGTAGAAATGTTAAACTATTCTCAAAACAAAGAGAAGCTCAGTAATTTAAGGAGAAGCTCTATAAAACCTTCACAAATATCCCTTCTTTGGCCTCCACTCATACCTCTTCTTAGAATTTAGAAACTTTGGATATTGTTTCTCATCCATGCATGAAATGTGCTAGTGATCATTTGGTTAGTGCTTGATAACACATTTGACATCATACCTTTTTCTCCTTGCAAGTTTGGGATCATACAAGAGCATACTGGATCACACAAGAGCATACTATATTTAATTCATAAATGCAAACTTCGAGAAAATAGAGTTGTCAATGATTATCAGAATCAATCATGGAGAGTTATCATGATGGAAATGGTTGGAGTGCCTTCTATTCAATAGATGTTGGAAAGCGATCATTCTTAGCTGTTGTTGTTTTAGATTAAAATACATACGAACAACAACAGCTAAGAATGATCGCTTGCCAAATTTTATTTTGTATGTGAAATTTTGGGAGTTACATCTGAAACTTATGCTAAATAATGTAAGTTGTTATTAGATTGTTATGTATTGTTGTTTCTTGAATGAATCTCACTGCTTACTCATTATGGACTGCTATTTACTGATATCCCACCTGTAAATGTTGCTATTTATATATATAAATATAAACACAAGATTGTGTCTTCACGAGCAGAGAAGTGACTGTTTGTAAAGAATTAAAAGTTTATTGCTTGTTAGTTCATTACATTGTCTTCTTCGACCATACACAATAATTGTCAACTTCGACCACTTTAATCTTTCTTGCATCATCTTTAACCTTTCAAAAGGTTTTAGGTTCCTATCCTAATGCAATTTTAAAAGGTTTTAGGTTCCTTGACCCTTACATAAATGCTTGGTCAAATTTGCATGTTTGTGAAATGCAAATGTAATACTTTGTGCTTGACATACTTAAATGGAATACACTAAGAAGTACCAAATGATGAATTCTCAATTGTTGTAATGGCAAAGCATTAGAACTGATCATTTCTAGAACTTAATTTTTCTATAGTCCTAATGATTTTTCTAATTTTTTGTCTTTTGTCCCTTTTTTATTTCCTATGTCTGTGCTTGGTGATAGGATTTTGAACATTCTTGACATACTAAATGGAATACACAATACCAAATGATGAATACCCAATTGTTGTAATGGCAAAGCATCAGAACCGTCCATTTCTAAAATTTGATTTTCTATAGTCTTAATTATTTTTCTATAGTCCTGATGATTTTGAACATTGTTGACAAAGAGTGTTTCTTTTTGTGATTATAGTCTCAATGATTTTTTTGACTGTTCACTCTATGTGGAATACTATTTTGTTCACTATTTTATTTCATCTTGATATTTATTTCATTTTTCATATACATAGAGACTACACATGCTGATAAAAAAATGAACTATTTGATTTAGGTTTACTTTTCATGATTGTAAAATGGTTAATATTTTTGATGGTACTCCTTGGTGTATTCCATATAAAAATAATCAGGTTTCTATGGTATGATAAATGTCCCTTTGCGTTGATAAAATTAGAGTTGAGAAAATGGTTGTTCAATAACGATTTATATCTGCAGGTTGCAAACAAATCATACTTCTTCCACCAACGAGTCATTCCATTCAAGAAAGACCATGTCTGACGATATCAACCCACAACAAAATAGGGAGACAATTGCTAGATTGTGGTCTAACTTTAAAAGAAAAGATGATGGAAAATGTTATTGTCCTTGCAAAATTTGTAAGGGCTTAAAGACTCGAAGATATCTAATCAAAATAGTCGAGGAACATTGTAGGTAGCATGGTCACATTAAAGGGGGAAACGAATTTCATCCATTGGTATGTATTTCAATAATTTATAAAATACACAAGACATGATTTGATGATGACATCATAGTCACGGTTAATTTAAGGTCATCATTTTGATATAGGTCAACCACCCTGGGTTTCATGTTATGGACCATGATAATCCGGAGAATATGGATTTCCAAATGAGGGAACATGGAGGTATGAATATAGAAGTAGAAGGTAATGATCCCATGGAAGAAGATCACGATGATCAAGATGATCAAGAAGATCATGATGATGAAGAAGATCACGATGATGATGTTGATGCAGATGACCTTGATGTACCTATACTTGAGAAGGCACACGAGCCCCTATACGAAGGCTCCCAAACAAATCTTCTTGCCGTTGTATTGTTGTTGGTGAACTTGAAGGTTATGAATGGTTTATCCATTGTAGCAATGACACATATGTTAAGGTATGTCATCTTTTTTCATTTTTTTAGTCATAATTCCCTTACAGTTAACAAAGGGTGAATCATGTAGCAATTAATATTCTTTATATTAACAAATTATATTTTTGGTCATAGGTTGATAGGTGAGTATTTGTTACCACCATCAAACATTCTACCTCGCTTGTACCGAGAATTATCTGCCATTATGAAAGATATTGGAATGAAGTATCAAACAATACATGCATGTTTGAATGATCATATTATATATCATAAACAACATGAATTTGCAATAGAATGCCTTGATTGTCATATTAGTAGATATTGATCAGATCGAATAACAAAAAAGGTGCCTCGCAAGGTTCTTCGATTTATTCCCATTATTCCACGTCTACAATGATTATTTAGGTGCAATAGCTTGGCCCAATTTATGGATTACCATGCACGCAATAGAAGTCGAGATGACATTATGCGAATGTCTGCGGATGGTTTGACATTTAAGGAAATTAGAGGAAACTTGGCCACACTTTAAAGAAGAACCTTGTAATCTCAAGCTTTCATTGACAATGGACAGTGTCAATCCATTTGGAGAGATGAGATCTGTTTACTCGGTGTGGCATATTTTTATTATCAACAATAACATTCCTCCTTGGATGTCCATAAAGAGGGAGCACATAATGTTGGAAATAATTGTTCTAGGTATTTTTTCATTTAATAGTCATCAAAATTAATTTATTATAAATAATTCATCAAAATAGTCATAATAATTATGTAATATTTTTGTTCATTCAACTAGGTAAGTACCAAGTTAAAGATATCAATGTATATATTGAGCCCCTTATCGACGAGTTGATGATGTTATGGAATGGGGTCACTATGTATGACATCTCTAAACCAATAGGACAAAGACAATTTCAATTCCATGCAATGCTTGTATGGACAATAGATGATGCCCCTGGTGGTATGTTATCTTCTTAACACCTTTTTTTTGGTATGTTATAGTGCTAACACAAACTTAACATATTTAATCCAATTATACACGATCTTGTAGGTCTTCAGACAAAGGGAAAATTTGCATGTCCAGTTTGTGGTCCAAAGATGAAATCTCATCATTCAAAAAGTTTAGGAAAACAGGTGTTCGATGAGCATAGACACTTTCTCCATAGAAATCGTAAGTACCGAATTACTGAAAAATATCTTTTCAATAGGAAAGAAGAGATTACATCAAAGTCACGGATAATGACACCTCGCCTATGGAAGTTGGAATATAATAAAATAAATCGTCGAGGTAATGTCATTCCATCTGATGGTTTTTGTTTGAAATTTATATTTTGATATTGTGTTTTGTTTACTAATGATGTAATTGATGCTTGTGAAGGTCGTCAAGGTATTAATCACCAACTTCCAAAAGGTAGTAACGTTATCCTACGCAATTTAGTAGGTTGTCGTACTACGAGCAACTCTCAGTCGTGCATTTGTTTGATGCTATGCATATTGAAAAGAATGTAACAGAGACATTATGAAAAATATTGGATGGAAGACGTGATAAAGACAAAATTTTCAAAATTTGTAGTGACATTGAAGAATCCAACCATGCAATGAAAAATGTCATTCGATCAAATAAAAATGGAGACCATATTGATACAAGTGCCCTTACTTGTTTATTGTTGGAGTAGTAGAGCAATGCTATAAAAGAAGTCATAAAAAAAAAATGTTTTTCCACAGGATTTGCTACGAACATAAACAATCTCATATCAAAGAAAAATGAATTTGGGCCAGGGATGAAAACACATAATTGACATACATTTATTAAGGTAATTTGGGTTATTTTGTATTCACTATATATTTGTATATTGCATGTAGTTTTCATTGCATTCTTTTATAAAATATTGATAAGATTATTTTACAAATATTGCAGTATGTTCTACATCTATCTCTCCCACACCACTTCGACAATAGTGTCAAACAAGTTATATATGATCTTAGAAAATACATGAGGTGGTTTTCATCAAAAGAAATCAATAAAGAAGATATAAAATATTGGAAGAGAAAAATTCCTCATCTTATGTGTGAAATGCAAAAGTGTCTACCTTCAACTTTTTTCAATGCACAAGAACACTATCTCATACATCAAGTTGAGGAGATTGAATTGTGTGGACCTATACAAACTAGGTCAATGTGGATGGTTGAGAGGCACTTAAAATTTTTGAAAGGCTTGGTTTGACAAAGAGCACATCCTGAGGGTTCTATGGTGGAGGGATATATGGTATACCATACCATGGTGTATATTAGTGAATATCTTCCTATGTTTGTAGTAAAAATCCATGTAGATCATATTTGGGATCCCAACTCTATTAAAAAATTCGAAGGGGAGTACTTGATGGGTAAAGGTAGATTGAGGAAAGTGAGAGGTATTTATATAAGCTGTTACTGTAGTTAATTAATTCTTATAAATCTTCAATATAAATTATTTATAATTGGTGTATTTTTTTTATACAGTTGGTCGAGAGTGGGATGCAATACATTTGTATATTGTGAACAATGTTGATTGGATGACAGTATGGATTGAACGATGTCAACAAAATAGTTGCTCATTAACATGGGAAGGTGTTGCTTCATTGGTTAAAGAAGCTCATCGTAATGGAGATTTCAATGTTACGCTAATGGTAATTGATCTAGCATATGGTTTAAGAGGTAGAGAGGTACATAAAAATGTATTAATGATCATGACCCATATGTTTCATATCAACTCACGATGAAAATAATTTTTACATGTTTAAAAAAATTGCAGGTCAACCACCACAAAAGCTATGTACTATCATGGCTACAAATTTCGCATAAAAAAAGTTGGATGACATGAAGAAAACTTGTGATTCTAGGATAATTGTAGTTTTCGAGGTCACTAATATATAATCTAGAAATGACACATCCTCAACAATCTCAAAATCGATACCATGACATCTTGGATGATATAATTGAGTGCAACTTTAACTCCTTCAAAGTAGTTCTATTCATCGTCAAATGGTACAGGCTACGACTGAATCAAAATGATCTAGATAGAACTGTTATTCAACATGATAATGGATTTACAATAATTAATACAAGGTCATTTGAGCCAGTTGGAGATGAGCCCCATATTCTTCTAAGCCAATGTGAGAAAGTGTTTTACTTAGAGGTTCCACATAAATAGGGTTGGTCATTTGTTGTTAGACATGATTCAAGATGAAGGCCGATAAAGTATAATGTTATGAAAGAAGAAGATATTGAAGATGATGATGAAGAAGAAGATGATGGTGATGGTGATGATGATGATGATGATGATGATGATGATGAAGATGATCAATGACATGATTGAAATGTACAAGGTATGTGATTTAATTATTTATATATATTTATATTGATTAGTATATATATTTAATATTGATTTATTAATGCTTAATTAATTGTTGTTGATACATGTATATATTTTATTTGTTTGATTGTTTTTAAAATTGGATGAATGAATGAATGAATGTTATTAGATGTTAATGAGAAATTTAGAGTGATGTTAGGGGGGGGAGGGGCCAAATGAGCTTCCACCTTCACGTGATTGGCCTTGTTAAGTAGAGAATATTAAACCATTCTCGAAACCAAGTGAAGCTCAAACTAAACCAATGACGTAGATTCATGGTATTGATGATTGTTCATGTAGAATCCTTCAATACCTTGAATGAAAGTTTTGAAAACTTACCTTTGTTTAGATACCACTATCTCATGTTCATGATATAACACTTCTTTATGCATTTCATTTGTAGCTGTACCAAATGACTATGAACTAAAAACATGTGTCTAGTAACCTACTCACTCAGTTAATATATGCAAATGTAACTTTTGATGTGCTATATCTATCAATGCATCATTGCTTTGTCCATATTTGAATCTATACCTTTCATAAGTCTCTATTCTCACTTTACTTGGTCGGATCTGTTTACCATTGATTTGATCCTTTGCCATGTCGGACCTCATGTCTTTGTAACACATCATAACTTCATATCTCTATATTGCTTGTCCTTGATTTCACTAGTTTGTATATATTGTGGTGATTTGATTTCTCCTTAGGCTCTTTGACTATTCACTTATAGAATGATGTTTTGTTGAGAAAAGACTCTGATGTTTTGATTTCTCCTTAGGCTCTAAAGATTCTGAACTACTTTATGCTTCAAGCCTCTTTGCAAATATAAAGTTTCCTTTAGTGTATATGATAAATTGTCATTTGTGGCATTGTATTCACTTCATGGAAACTTCCCTTAAATTCAAAGTTCATTTTCTCTCAACTTCAACTAAAACGTGCATTCGTAGTACAGATATTAAAAATTAATTTTTGGGACATCTTACTAGATGAATAGTGCTTTGGGTAGAGAGCATTATAATGGTATGTCATGCATGATTATTAGCTATCAGTGATCATTTACAAGCCCATTTTTTGGTACTATTGTCCCTTTTGAATGTATGAATTTATGCTTATGATCAAACTCATAATTCAATTATCTTCTTTGATACAAATAAAGCTAGGTTCCATTAAGCTAGCAAAGAGATACATGAGATGAATATCTATAGAGCTGGAGTTGATGGGAAACTCAGAAGAGGAGCATGCACATGAATTCTTGCTGCTTCAAGGTGTGCGTCTTGGTGAGTTTAAGCCTTTTGAAGCACTTTAGAAATATTGAATACATCATTGCTTGCCAACTATTTGACAGAGCCTAGGAAATCATTGGTTCTTCAAGACAAAGATTGTTTGCACGCCAAGCACTGTACAAGAACAGTCAATAAAAGGACTGAAATTCTTTGATTTTAAGAATTCAAAACAATATAATTAGTACATGGAATGATCAAAACTAATAATACCAATCAATGAATGATTTTCCTATCAATGTTGCATTGAATAGAGAGTTTAATAATATAAACACCAGACTGTGTCTTCACGAGTAGAGAAGTGACTATTTGTAAAGAATTAAAAGTTTATTGCTTGGTAGTTCATTACATTGTCTTCTTCATTAAATGTCAAGATGTTGTGAATCCAAGAAAATGTAAGTCAATAACACCAAATATATCACTTAGAAGTCTTGTGAAGAGTCTTGGTGAGTTTAAGTGATATATTTGGTGTTATTGACTTACATTTGCTTGGATTCAAGGACTTTAGAATATACTCCAAAAGTGATTATGCAATGAAGGAAGTGAGAGGGAAGGATCTTGATTTAGGTCCATGGATATTTTGACATGATTTTGGACAAGATCTTGACATGAGTGGATGGGTGTGGATGGTGGGATGGGGGGTGTATTGGTGAAGAGTCTTGGTGAGTTTTAGCCTTTTGAAGCACTTTAGAAATATTGAATACATCATTGCTTGCCAACTATTTGACAGAGCCTAGGAAATCATTGGTTCTTCAAGACAAAGATTGTTTGCATGCCAAGCACTGTATAGGAACAGTCAATAAAAGGACTGAAATTATTTGATTTTAAGACTTCAAAATAATATAATCAGTACATGGAATAATAAAAAATTATAATACCAATAAATAAATGCTTTTTCAATCAATTTTGCATTGAATAGAGAGTTTAATAATATAAACACCAGACTTTGTCTTCACGAGCCGAAAAATGACTATTTGTAAAGAATTAAAAGTTTATTGCTTGGTAGTTCATTACATTGTCTTCTTCCATCATCATAACTTTCCCATTGCTAGTTAACAATCACACATGGAAATACGTTGCATGTGTAGTACAAAACTATTAGTAATTGGCAGATTAAATGCAGATAATTACTAAAAATTAAATTTTATCAAATAAAGATTAGTAATATATATTATATATTAAAAAAAATTTTTTAAATTTTCGGTCGCTTTTTCGACAGTCAAAAGAATATCCTATCAAAGATAATTCTATGTACTTGACGACTATTCTGACCAATCCTCATCTCCATTTCGACCAACAGTGCTTTGTCATTTTGACGAGAATGCTATGTACTCGACGACTATTCCGACCATAATATGTCACAATTTTGACCAACATTGGTCGCATAGATGAAAGACATGGCCGATAATTCTTCCAGGTTGAAGTGCTTGCTTTGACGATGGGTTTGTCGATAAATCAACCTCTACATACGTCGCAATTGTGACAACCGTTAACTAGGTCGTATAATCGATGAAAAAACTTTGACAACAATTATGTTCATTTGGTTGACTAATTCGCATCTAAAAATTGATTAATCTTTGTCGAAAAACAAGCTAAAATTTACTAGTGCCTTTTGATCTCTTTCTCGGTTTGCCTGGCTATTGAATCTTTTCTGCCTCTTTTCCTTTCACCTATGGTGACTGTGATCTCTCTCTTCTCTGCTCTCTCTATTTAGAAATTTTCAACAACACTTTTCTTGTGTCCTATGACATGTATTTATACAAGAGTTCACCTTAATGAAACCCTTAACTCATAGAACCGCCAGGCTGTAAACTCAACAATAAATCATGCAACTAGCAAAAATCTTTGCATTCCGATATGGATTTTACATTGAAAACATCCGTAGAAATAAAGCTAACTCCTATTAAAAAGATAACTCCACTTATGAGCGGTGGATGCTCTACATATTCTGGTTTTAACTCAAATTGCTCCACAAAATCCGGTGGGGATCTTTATACAGTTAGACCGGTATACTCTTATACCCGGTTCATCCCTGTATGCAACATAAGACTGCTAGTATGTACTTGGTTCAGTCTACTGGTGTATCTTTCTATTTAGTCAACCGATGCATACACTCAGTTTCTAGTCTACTAGTGCCTTTAAAGTAACGTGAGTGACCAATGAACCTTTACTGGTGGGAATGGTGTTAACACTAATGACAACTTAAATTGCTAACATTTTCTTCAAAGATGCTTGGATGCTTGAAGAATGCTTGGAATGAAGTCTTAATCTTGCATGCTTGAATGCTTGTCTCCAAATCTTGAGAATGTTCTTGAAATCTTGATCATAGTTATGAAAGATTGATTGTGTATATCAAAGTGAAAACAAATAGGTTTCTTTTATACCTCTTACAACATTTTAGAGCTCAAAATTTGGAGGAGGCTAGCACATATCAAGAAATATTGCTATATCCATAAGATATACCATTGGGTCCAATTTGGGGTCAAACATAAAGGAAGAGAACTAGATTAAAATTGGGAGTAGGGAAGGAGGAAAAGAAGCAAAAAATGAAGGTGGTGGATTTCTATATCAAACATAATGGACATGAAATCTTGAGAATGCAAAAAATGAGGCCTAATTGAGCGTCTAATTATAGGTTCTTACTATTTAGGACAATACAATATCATTTTAGAAATTTATTTTATGTCTTTTCTTGTTCTCAGGCCAATACTATTCCTCTCATTGAAATCACCTCCTTCCACTCTTGTTGCCTTTCCATGCTATGTCTATTTATATTATCAATCTTGTATTTGTTTCTCCTGGATTCCTATTTTCACTCATGTTAGGAAGATGCTAGTAGAGGTTTTGGATTTTGATTTTATACTTGCCACTTTTGTTTTCTAGAAAGTGTCTAAATCCTTTTTATAAGTTGATTTTGTGCATATCCTGCAATCATGACAATCTATGGGACATCATATCTTAGAGGTTCTCAGTTGAACAAATTCACTATGTACATATCTGACTATTGTTTCATTCCATGAGACCATAGTTTGATTATGCATTCTGTTAAACAATTAATATTCCATGTTTACGATTCCACATTTACATATATGTCTAACATGGCTATTGCAACTACAATATCAGAAAAAACTCTTGCATCCTTTATGAATTTGATGGATATCCATGCCCTACTCCAAAGCTCCTAAGCTACAAGGAAGTTGGTGAAAGGTTGCACAGTTTGGATTTATGCCTCTCATGAGTGTGACCCTATTTATTTATTGGATTTGTTAACAAACTTATACCAAAAGTGATGTGAGAGTGAATGATGACAATTATCACACTTTTTGTCTGTCCTTCCAAAGCTATAATCAAGTGATTTACAATTGCATTTCTTCTAGAAGTAATAGGATTAACAATATATTTGTAGAAGCTAACAAGAGAGTATGTTTTTGTAGCATGGGTTTTGAAGAGGAGTGACACTGAGATCCCAAACACACCAAAAGTTGAAGAAAAAACCAATATTTTTAGTTGGTGCTAATTTTTTGTCTATTAGGGTACTCTCGTGTTAAGCACATTGAGGAAGAAGTTTGTAAGAATATATCAGAAATAAAGTTTAGTAGTAAGAAAAATCTTCTAGCTAGTAAATTATTTGCAACATGTTCCAATTCTATTATTGGTACTATGATATTTCTTCCTTTGTTTCACATCTTCCAACATCTACTTAGTACTTTTCATGTTTTCCTCTACTAAATATACTCACCAATATTTTTATACTTCTAATTTTATGTTTGTTATTGTCCAACGTCTTCCTCCAAAACATTATCCATCAACTTTTCCTTCTTGTGGGTTTAAACCAACCACTAACTTTCCACCTCCACATAATACATATTTCCTTCTCTTCTCTTATGGGATTTGACCCACCCTAAAAAAAAACCTCCACAAAATTCCTCTATCATATTCTTCTTATATGATAATTTATTCAACATGAGTTGTCCTCCTCCACCTAGACTTTCTTTCCTCCTTTCCTCCTCCTTGTTGTGTTTCATCCATCTACACTAAATATTTTCCTTCCACTTCTTACTCACCACTTCATCTATACATAAATCATCATCACAAATATTATGGAATACAACTATATGGTGGGAAATAGTCATCAATAGTAGACTCCCACTTCCCTATATCAACATTTGGAAGGAGGCCCCAAAATGTAACCCCTTTAGGACTAAAATTTGATCAACACAATCCAAGTAGATATAGAGGTGCTAATGCATGATCCAAGTCTTGAGGGATGTACATTCAAGGGTCTCTTTTCATCTATGTAAAAGTGTAAACATAGAAGTAGAGTATATATGCAAGGTAATGAAAAGTATGCACTTATACAATGATAAATAACAAGATATCAGATCTCATATATCAAAGTAAGTGCTTTTAAAGAACAATAATGAAAATGTACTCACCTTGAGGGTTAGTAGAGGAAGCTACTTCAAATATGAAAAAACCATGTCAAATTGTGTCAAAACTGGAAACAGACTGAGGTCTGAAACCTTGATGAGTGTATTTGTTGACCGTGAAACCCTCAGGGCTGCAAGAAAATGTCAAACCTGGTACAACATGTACCAGGTATAGGTCAAGGTCAACCTAGACCTTGTATGGCTAAAAATGTAGGTCTTAGGACTGTGAACAATACTGCACCAACAAATTTGCAAAATCTGACCCTAAAATTTCATAAAACCATGTACCTGCACACGAGGAAAAATGGGGAAACTGTTGAGGGGAAGGGGCTTGCCTTGGTCAAGCCCCTATATAGGAATTAACCTTGTAATAAAATAGATAAAGCATGGAAAACAAGACAAATGTAAATGTTACCTTTCTTGTCAAACCCTTGTGGATGGTTATAGATCCATTGCATCCACAAAGATCTATGTTATAATGTTGTTGTGTTGATTGAATCTAGGATGTCTTCACTAATGCAGTGGATCTACAATTTCCAAATCATAGATCGTGGATGAATGTATGCTTGATATGTTTTAATGAAGAAGAATGTTGATCTTGAATAATAGCCCTCAAATCTTGGATCCAAAAACCTTGCTTGCTTGAAATTCCCACAAAGCTTCTTAAATGCACCTTAGACTTGATTGCTTGATTTTTCTTGATCACTTGATTTCTCTTGAGTTGCTAGATATGGTATGGATGCTCTTAGAAATCTTAGATGTATGTGTAAATTTCTCTCGATGAATGTATGCATGAATTTCTATATGTCAAAATGAGAAGAGGCCTCCTTTTATAGTGATTCAGAGCTTAGATTTGTGAAGGCCAGTCGAGAAAAGTGGAAAAATGACAATACTTTGCATCGGGATCATGAACCAATTAAAATTCAACCTTTGGGGTGTAGGTCAAGGGCGACCTATACCCAAAGGTGTAAATCTTGAGCTAAAAATTCTGAAACTCAAGAAGTATTGAGAGTTCTGGGGGAAAAAATGGAAAGATAAGTGGGGATATCAAGCATATACACATTCAAAATCAATAAAATCACTAAAATGGGGTCCAATGGGTCCTAGAGAGATTCCAAATTAATGGGTGCTAACTTTTTAGGACTATACATTATGCCCCACTTTAGCAGGAGTATGAGGAAAGCTCATGCTCGTGGTAATTTAGATCAAATGAATAAGATGGTCTTACCAAAGCTAAGGAGACAAGGAAACATGAAGCCCCCAAGTGACCTAAGTCCTCATAATATCCAAAACTAAGATAAGAGAGAGAGATCACTCAGAAGAGAGAGAGGGAGAGAAGTGTGATCACCTTGCCTAGTAAGATTGTATGTTGTTACTATCAACTACACAAAGAAGAGTGTCATAAAGGATGGAATTGAAAAGTTGTAGAAGGTTTGTGTGTCGTGCTAGTCAACCCATCAAGGATTTGTCCTTAAGGAAAGTGTATATGAAAAGGGATCCAACAAAAGAATGACCTATCCTAAGGGAAGGTAAGCTTCCTTAGGGGTCAACAAAGAAATAATAAGGACCTATCCTTAAGGAAAGTGCATCCATAAGGGATCTAAAAGGGTGATCTGTCGTAAGGGAAGGTAAGCTTCCTTTGGGATCAAAAAAGAAAAAACAAGGATCTGTCCTTAAGGAAAGTGTATCCATAATGGATCCAAAAAGTTGATCTATAAAAAGACCAAAAACAAAGTAGTCATCAAATTAGTGCATGTGTGCAAAAATGTGAGTGGAGTGTATGCCCCCACGTTAAAGCAATTGCAAATGCCATAACGGGATAAATGACTTTAACAAAGAATACATACATCCAAAAGAGATGTTTCCACTATGACATGCCCTTAAGAAAGGACAAATCAAGGGAAACTAGCACATGAAAAAAGAGAGCGCAAAAGGGATCTACCAACTTTGGGGTTAGTATGATCATATGATAATATGCAAAATATTATGCTAAAATGAAATGTCATCATTCCCCAAAGGAAGTAGAACTACAATACAATGGAAGAAAGGCATGCAAGAGTTACAAAGAAGAATAGTTTTCGCTGGCATTATAGAGACCAAAAAGAATTGGTGTCTACCATTTTTTCATCATCCCAATCAGACAACCAAAGGCACATTTACAAATAGTAGCACATCCACAACATAACATATAACAACATATAAAAGAAAAGAGATACAAATGGAAGAATGTTTACGTCATGTCAATTCCTTTATCACCTTTTGCCAACAGAGAAACAAGGTTCATAGATCACACAAAGAAGATCTAACTACCCAAAAAGGAGAGCACACAAAGAAGGAAGTGTTATGATTCGGGTTCACAAAAATGTAAGGTGGGAAATGGTCATCAATAATAGATTCCCACTTCCCTGTACCAACATTTGGAAGGAGGTCCCAAAATGTAACCCCTTTAGGACTAAAATTTGATCAACATAACCCAAGTAGAGACAGGGGTGCTAATACATGATCTAAGTTTGAGGGATGTCGATTCAAGGGTCTCTTTTTGTCTATGTAAAAGTGTAAAGATAGAAGTAGAGTATATATGCAAGGTAATGAAAAGTATGCACTCATACAATGATAAACATCAATATATTAGATATGATATATCAAAGTAAGTTCTTTTAAAGAACAAGAATGAAAATGTACTCACCTTGAGGGTTAGTAGACAAAGCTACATCGGATTTGCAAAAAACCTGTCAGACTGTGTCAGAACTGGAAACAGACTGAGATTTAAAACCTTGATGATTGTATTTGTTGATCATGAAATTAATAGAGCTGCATGAGCATGTCAAAATTTGTGCAATATGTACTTGGTATAGGTCGAGGTTGACCTATACTCTGTATGACTGATAATGTAGGTCTTAGGACTGTAAACAATATTGCACCAACAAATATGCAAAATATGATCCCAAAACTCTGTAAAACCCTGTACTTGCACACAAGGAAAAATAGGGAAATTATTGTGGGGAAGGGTCTCTCTCTCTCTCTCTATGTATGTATGTATGTATTTCAAAATGAGAAGAAGATGCCTCCTTTTATAGTGATTTGGAGCTTAGATTCACAAATGCTGACAAAGAAAAGCAAAAAAATGATAATACTTTGCATCGGGATTGAGAGCCAATCAAAATTCAACCTTTGTGGTATATGACGAGGTCGACCTATACCCAAAGGTGTAAATATCAAGGTAAAACTTCTAGAACTCACAAAGTATTGATAATTTTAGGGGAAACTAGAAAGATAAGCAGGGATATCAAGCATATACACATCCAAAATCAATGAAATCACTAAAATGGGGCCCAATGGGTCCTAGAGCTTCCAAATAAGTGGGTGCTAACTTTTTAGGTCTATACAACAATATTTTCCATCTTTTCCTTGTCCCCATTTCTTCTACAATTGTAATTATTTACATTTAATAAATGGAACTAAATCTCATTCCATTTTGTCACATTTATTTTTCTCTATAGTTATTTGAATTATTTACATGAGCAATCTTCCAACAACATGTGTATAAATCAGGGTGACCCCACAATAGTGGGTTACAATTTTTTAGACATGCTGATTTTTGCTGAAATAACACATTTTTAATAAAATCTGATGATTTAAGCCTTGAGAGGTTCCATTTGAAGGAATTAATTACAAATGGTTAGCTCAAAGCCTTTTAGATAAAAAAAAACCATTGATATAACATCTATACTTCTCATTCATACCTACAATTGTGTCTCCTTCGCACCTATTAAAATGCTGACAAAAAACCACTTTGACTTTATATTTTGGCAGATCAAATGAATCCATTTGACAAACCTATCTATGTAGTATGATACTACAGAGAAAAATCTTTCCAATGATTATAATGTTAATATATATTAAGTTTATTATGACTTTGTATTTTTAGTTTTACTAAATATGGATATTTCACCATATGTCTACCTCTACGTTTGACGCTTCTGGAAAAATAGTAAATGAGAGAAAAAAAATCCTAACAAATATCTATGCCCTAGTTATTGAAGTTCTATTTCTATAAAAAAAATAAAAATGAAATTGGACAAATGTGCAATATATAATAAGCTATGTAGTCAAGGTATGTCAAAATTACGGTTTAGTCAACTTTAAATGTTAATAAAATATGCAATAATCATGATAATGTCATCAAAAGAATTGCATACCCTCTGTATGGATGTTAGAAAATTGAATTAGAAAGAACCACATTGATATCTATTTTAGAAAAAAATGTTATCCTCTATGAAAACAATGTAACTCTTTGAAAATGACATTTTCAGCAACATACTAGTTTTCGTGGGAGAAATAAAAAACTATCAAAATAAATTCAAAAACAAAAATTAAAAATATATTTAGAATTTAGACAGAAAATCCTAAAAGACTCTAATTTACTTCATCTTCTGATTTGAAACGGTTTAACAACAATATGCATCTAAATCTGATTTTTTTTTTTCAAAATGTAGAGTTCAGTGTTTGTTCAGGCAAAAAAGTGTAACCCACTATTGTGGGTTCACCCATCAACAAAAATAAAGATATATAATTAAAATTTTCTCTCTTTTTGTCTCTTCCATCATCTTCTCATTCACCATCTCCTCCATGTGCTCTTCTTCATGCTTTAGTTTCAAATTATTCAATATTTATATGTCCTTAAAATGACTACAATCTATTGCAACTACACTATTATTTGCTTCAACAATACTATTCTCTTCACCCACTTTATTTCTCACAATCTCCATCTTTTCTACATATAATTTGGCATACATTTCTCATTTATGAAATTTATAAAAAGAACACATTGCCTCTGTGATATTTAATGCTACAACTTCTTCCTTTACACATGTAATCTTCTTATGACTAACTTCAATGTCTTGAAAAGCCATAAGTCACCTACAACCTTTTCTCTTTTCATTACTTTGTTCTTTACCTTCAGTTCTATCTACTTGACACTCTATTGTCTCCTTATTTTCTTTGATCATTTCTTGTTCATTTTTTCCCATTTTTCTCATCTCCTCTTTTAACAAGATGTCATTCTCATCTTCATCAATTTTCTCATTGAATATGAGATTCCCTACATCTATTTTCAAAACCTTTCCATCTTCTATATTTTCTTGATCTTATTCTTCTTTCTTATTTCCTACATATAAATAATCAATTGTAAACATGTTATTATGAGACTCAATTTCACCCATTTTTTGATTTTCTTCATCCTTTTCTTTTTCATCTATACCTTTCTTTGTTTACCCATTTTCAAGGGCATCCAATATGGCTTCAACTTTCTTTAATTCTTCATAAAGATTTCTATTTCTCACTTCTTGCTAAAAATTTTCCCACGATACAAATTTTATATGCATTTTCAATTTGACCTTCTTCATCCTCTTTTTTTGAAGATACCTTATTTTTTAATGTTTTTGTAATTTTTAAAGAGACTCACAAGTCCCCTTCTAGTCACAAGGCTTCAATCTCACAAATATCTAAGGTATTAATCATTTGTAGTTATAGGCCCTTCCCATAATAGAAAATATCACACCATACTACCCTTCACCCAACAAGGATTCTAGAAGATGCACCTCTCAAAACGCCCTCCACCCATTATCTCTTAATGCAGGAAGTTGTACACCTTCTATGCATCTTTTTCATTTTTGGAGGATACAAACCCTTTCTCATACCTATGCCAATAAAATATTTCATACTTGTGAAAATAAACTCTCCCACATCTCGATACCATTTGATGTAAAGAAAAATGAGGGTTCTTATCAAACCAACCAATCTTGCAGTGTTAATATATGCCATTTGATCACTATTTGGAAATAAAATCTAAAATATTTACTTATTTCAACCTTCAAATATAGTTTTATACAATAAAATTCCTCAAGAACAATTAAATATATGAAATATTTCAACAAGAAATAAAACTCTAAAATTTTACGAGGTTTCCTAGACACCTCATTCATGCAAGTCTTTAAATTCTAATGCATTCACATTTTCTTGGCTTCTCCCATCTTTTAAATCTATTTTTTCCCTTTATTGTGTATCATGTTTTCCTTGAACACCTACAACACACCTAAAAAGCTCTTTTTCTCTTCTTCGATTCCTCTTCTTCTTAGATGTTGATTTCTCGTACTCTTCTTTATGC
>BSBK01013195.1:0-73448 GCA_027943335.1 Chamaecyparis obtusa | reverse complement strand
GTGTATATATATGTATATATATGTATATATATATCTATATATATGTATATATATATATATCTATATATATCTATATATATTTATCTATATATCTATATGTATGTATATATATATGTATACATATATATGTATATATATATATATATGTATATATATATATATATATACATATATATATACATATATATATATACATATATATATGTGTGTGTGTGTGTGTGTGTGTGTGTGTGTGTGTATGTATGTATGTATGTATGTATACATATATATATACACATACATATATATATACATACATATATATATATATATATATATATATATATATATATATATATATATATATATATATATATATATATATATATATATATATATATATATATATATATATATATATATATATATATATATATATGTGTGTATGTATATATATATATGTATATATATATATGTATATGTATATATATATATGTATATATATATATATGTATATATATATATATGTATATATATATATACATATATATATATATATATATATATATATATATATATATATATATACATATATAGATATTTATAAATGTACACACACACACACACACATATATATATATATATATATACCTACATGTGTGTGTGTAATGTGGTATGCATTTGCTAGTATGGAACAAAGTACTTTTAATATGGGATAACATTCTCTATTAGGTATACAATTCAATATCATAAACGATTCCATAAAGGTACAATGACGAAGTTTATGAGCTACTATACATGTTTTTTTATAAGACATACATACATGTTTAGCCTAGAGAGCACGCCCATCTCACAGTTTTAGATTAGATCTTAAAGCTAGTAGATGTAACTATTTGCATTTCCCCTCTTTGCATTTTTAATAAGTATTTCAATGAAGTTTGATAGGAGATGTAATGGATATAATTAGTAGTAGGGGATAAGAATAGGAATATAGATAGGTTAATTTATCCATATAACGATATATAGGGTGATATATTTTTCATGAGATCCAATTGAAAGATCGTAATCTTAATCTTTCTCTCACCACTATTGTCTCCCAACCACAACTAGCTAGCAAAAAGTAGAGGCTCATCCAAGTAATTACAAATAGATAGAGGGGTGTGAAATCTATATCAGGGTTGAGGGGTATCAAAGTTCTTGTGGAGATTAAAGTTGCACTATTTGGCATGTTAAATATAGAATCTTGAATACAAGAGACATTGTAGTAGTCACATATCCCATAAACAAGAGTGCAACACCTACATCTTTATCAGGGGGGGTCTGTGATATTTGTGCACCAAGATAAAATTTAAAAAAAAATTAAAATTCAATTTCACACTCAACTTTGTAAATATTTTTGACCAACCCACCTAATCAAAAGATTGATTTTCCAATGAAGACATCATTGATTAAGAGATCCAAATATACTTTTAAAGAAAGTATCATTTGATAGAAAGAGCTATGTGTCCTTTGAATGACACTTTCTCTATAGTGCTCCCAATGCTAGGAGGAATCCCTATAGAATGTAACTATACCCAAGATAATGAGAAAAAGGATGAAATGCCATATCTCTTAGCCATGTTTGGAAGCCTCCTTATCTCTTTGTGCTCTGGGTCCTCTTCTTTTCCCTCCCACCCACTCATTGGAAACTAACTAATACAAAAGAAAGTAGTCTTGCCTCATTTCCCCCAACACAAAAATAGAGTAGGATTATAGTTGATAGTAGATATTTCTAGTAAGGTATTCAAATGGATAGAATCCCTCCCCCCATCCCCCAAGAAATTATACTTTCTTCATTGGTTGGCCTAATCCCCTAATCTAGGTTGGCGCGATTGACTTGTGCTTTATAGAATGTGACTTGGGAGCCAAACATTTATCCACCCTATCTCCTAATCACTATCAAAGTATTTTGATTGGAAGACAAGTTGAAAATAATTTTATAAAGACAGAGAGAAGAGTTTTTATTAAGTATAAAACAAATTTTGAAGGGACCCAAAACCCTAAACAAGATGGTCACGTAAGATATACCATGAAAGCCCATAACAAGAAACGGGACAAGACCATGATGATGTTTTTATCAGTAGGCTCCCTCAACAATCACAAACCATTAATATTTTCCTTTTGTCATGCCCTTATGGGAGCAAAGTGTCATGTCAAAAGAGGGCATAAACATCTTGGATATTTTACCTTTCACTGTAATCCAACCCTCTTCCACCTTAGCAGCCACATCTTTCCAAGCCAATGAATCAAGTGTTGGAATCCCAACACCCAGAGAGGAAATACCAACAACACCAACAGAAGAACCAATGATAAGGCCAGCAATAGCCTGAGACAAGGCCAACAACATCCAAAGAGGCAACACCAGTAGCACTCTCAACAGATAAAGCACAACCTCCAACAACAACCCTATCACAAGCAACAAAATTCTGAGACATGTCAAGTGTAGAGACAATAACACCAATCATCCCAGAGACACCAAAAACCAATCCAGCCATAGAAGAAGCATTGGGACATAAAGAATTGTCCTCATTAGCCCCCCAGCAAAATCCACTCTAGCCTAAGAAGAAACCACAGGACTCAGAGAGCAGCCCACATCAACCCCCCAACAGAGCCAGCTTGAGGAGAAGACATAGGACCCGGAGAGTTTGTTGCCACCACCTATGAGAAACTCCTTTGAGTTTCATATTTCTTCACCACTGTATAATGCTTAATAGTGGCACCATTCCACCAAGAAGCGGACATCTTCTCTAAACCACATTGAGCAGTTGCATGACCAGTTTAAAGAATCTTCTACACTTGAAGGGGATTCCTTCATAGTCCAATGATTGAACCCAGCTACCCTTAGAAGATCTAAGCAAGATCTCAGTAGGCGGCCCCTTAGACACATCCAAATCCACCAGAATACATGCGAATGTGGAATGGTACATATTTGAAGACTCATTATCCACCATCAAGAAATCCCCAAGAGCATTTCCCACTTCCTCTGAAAGAGATTTCACCCAAAGATGAAGGGGTGGATAAGGAAGATGAACCCATATGAAAATTTTATTGAAAATATCAGAACACAGATTGAAATCAACATGCCATGGTTTAACCATAAGCATAAATTTATCCTTCTAGCTAAAGAAGTTGATCCTCCCATAGGGAAAATATGTATTGTACCAAAGAGGAGAGATTCCCAATGTTGAGAGATCCATGCATGCAATTAAGGGAGGCTAGGCTAAAAGCCCCTAAACCAACATATCACTCCATGAGAGGAGAAGACAGAAATATTAAGTTCTATTTCCTCCTTTGTATCTATATCCAGATCAATAGCAATACCTTTCACAACTGGAATAACCCCAGCATCATCAAAGCGTCGCTTAACCTTATTTGGATCCCAAGCAACAACATTAGGTACCGCAATAGTACCATCGCTAGAGGAAACCCTTGCAAATGGAAAACCCAAAGCGGCAGTAAAAGGCTGAGATGGTATAAAACCCACTCCTTTGCCTATAACAACTGTAGGCTGAGGAAAAGAACCACCCTAAGAAACACTTCCTAACAAACCCCACCTCTGACACCCCACTCGCCATAGCTCGGCGTACGAAAGGATCCAGAGAATCCTAAGAGATCACAGAAGTGCCAGAGAGTGCAGAGGAATCCAACGCAAAGGAAGTTGTGAGAGGAGAGAGTGGAATGTTTGTTCCAACAGTGGACACATCCTATGTGGAGCCACCAATGACGATAGGGCTAGAAGTGTACAACCCATGCAAAAGAGAGCACACTGATGCCCCAGCATGAGCACCCTCATCATGTAGGGCCACACCATGGCCAATGTTTGAATTTTGCACTAAGTTGGAATGGTTGTTGGAAGAATTCAACGATAGAGCCATCAAAATCCAAAAGTGAATAGGTAGCTAAAATATTTTGTGAAGTCAAATAGAAGAGTTGCCAACACTTTTACATTAAATTTTTTACAAATATATAATTAGGTAACATCAAATAAGTTGGTATTACAAATTAAAGAGACTTTTTAATTAATTTTATATATTTTTTGGGAGTAAGTTTTGACGCCTTTCATAAATAGTTGGTTAATTAAATAAATATTTTTCTATTACTATGATAAAAAAAAGTTAAGAAAATTTAAAATTAAATCAAATGTACATAGTATTTAATTCTAAATTTAATGAAGATGGTATTATTCAAATATTATGAGTGTATTTTTTCATATGTTTGTTATTATTAACAACAACAAAACAAGGGTGTTGGCCCTTACAAAGACAAACCAAAAAGGTCATTTACAACAATATTAAAACATACCATTTATAGCACAACTAGTAACCCCACCTCAAGGTGTGTAGAAAACTCACACACAATGTGGGGAGGAGAATGAGAAATTGAAGAATAATTTTTCCGACATCGGCGGACCATTGTCCAAGCAATACTCTCACTAAGATACCACCACAAAGGGGAGCAAGTGGTGGAACCCTCAATGCAAGACTATCAATACAAGGGGTCATGTGCTAACAAGTGAGCACATCGTCAACCAAAGGTTGGAAGCAAGCAAAAGCAACAGTTGGAGAAGGTTCCTCATGGCCAATGGCGGTCGCACTAACAACAAGAGGTGGAGTAGGATCCATCAAGTCTGAGGAGACCTGATCAACTGTAGGAGCATCATCCTAAGGGGAGTCATCATCAACCTATGAATCGGAGGAAATTTTTTAAGCTGGGACAATCAAATTATCATCATTACCATCCTTCCACCAAGTAGCAACACCTTTGCAATGGGAGAAATCATTATTTGTTCATATGTTATAATTTCAAAAAATAATGCTTGTCACCAACTTGTGAATTTGTTTTTTAGAATGTAAATCTTAAGGGGGGTTTTTTAATATTAAGATTTATAGTAATAAAGTCAACTTAGTGACTTGTTTATTCTTATACCATAATAATTAGTTGCATTATCATTGGTCAGTTGCTCATTATGATGGACGAGCTTTATAAAAGCCACAATGTAATACATTGAAGTAGAACTCTCGATAAAGGAGATTAGATGGAAACCCCCACCTCTAAACTTTATAAAGCAAAACTTTGATGGTGCCTCCAAAGGCAACCCAGGCACCTTAGGCATTGGTGTTGTCCTTAGAAACTTCAAATGTGTCATTTTGGCGACCTCAACTCTTAGAATTCCAGATGATACAAACAACATTGTTGAGGCAAGGGCTCTACTTGCAAGAGTCAAGCTCGATGTTTCTCATAAGGTGTCAAGAAATTTGATTCCCCAAGATGGAAAATAAACTATATTCTTAATGAAGTTTGGGGACTCCCCCTTTTTTTTCCATTTCCAAATCTAGCACTATTATAGGGAAGAAAATAGGGTGGCAGATACCTTGGCCAATAAAACTTGCCCACTTGAGTTAGGAGATTCAATTTCCTAAACTATGGAAACTTCAAAGGATCCACTACTTTGCTAACCGTGTCTTTTTGACACACCAACTTGAACCATCAAATCTATGCTAAGGGGGCCTCTATGTGCATTTCCTTGAGATATGTTTGCAAGATATTCACAGTCCTTTCTCTCATTTGGCTAGGAGTTTGGAAAACAAAAAGTGTTTGTTCTCTCTGATTAATCCTTTCAATAACATGTGTTATTTTCTTGACATCTTTTGGGTTTGTTTTTGGTGTGTGTGGGGAGTTAAATTTAATCTCCCTATTGCTTACTTCTAGTTGGTCGTGCTTGTATTTTTCTATCACTGTCATTTATGATGTCAATTTGCAGGTGTGCAGTTGGCAGTTTTTACTCAAGTATGGGTCGTTGGTTTTAATATTTTTATGTGTTCACAAACTTCTCTTTTTATTCCAGCTCATCATTTTTCAATTCTCTTATGATCAGATTCTTCTATGCACATGGTACTTGTTTTGTGCAAGTGCTTCTGGTGTTCTTCATGGTGCCTCTCAATTCTCTTTCTTTTTGCATATTTTGTATTATTTGGCACATGCTTTTGCTATCAAAGCCAGGTCGAATGCGCTAGAATGTGTTGTAAATGTCATTGTCTGTCATCAGCAATTTCTCTAGGCAAAGTAGGAAAGATTCAGACAATTTCTTGGCTTCTTCATCCTAACCTTGGGGAGCATGAAATGATTTTCTTGGTGTTGTAATATGCATTGCAATTGTTCCTTTGGTTCTTCCCTCTTATGTGGGGCTACTCTTTTTGTATTTCCATATGTATTGTTTACTAATCTAATATATTATATACACTCTGTGTTTTGCCAAAAAAAAAATACAATTATTATTCATATTTTGTATTGCGCAAAATGTCAATACTCTTTTCCCAATATAAAATATGTGCTTGCAATCATTATAACTTGTCATAGATTATTTCATTTGTAACTTCTCAATTTGAGCATCCCATTTCAATATATTCAAACTCTTTCAAAGATGTCTTTTGACTTTTGATAATGTTGGGGAAGATACTAATGTAAGTCCATTATAAATACATTATAATCATTCTCTTATGCATCACAAGAATCTATCATACGTAGCTCCCATCTTACAACATCATAATGACATTAGATGCTCTTACAAACTCTTGTACACTCTTCAAAGCATTTGACACATGGAAAATAATGTCAAATCAAGTAGCACACTCATTTATCCTACAAGGCCTAAAATAATTAACAAATATGAACACTAACATGCAAGGTTGAAACAAATTTCCCAAAAAAGACTTGAAATGGTTTGCTAAAAACATCTACACAGGGATAACATTAAGCATTGAGGTAAATTTCCACTAATTATTTAATTAACAACATGTCAAAATTTAGAAATAACCATAAAAGAGTTTAATTATGAGTGTGAAGACACTTGGTTATAAAAAATACCACTCTAATTACATAGCAAAGTTGTGTGTCATACACATAACATATCAATGTATAGCAAGTGTTAAAGATTTGTAAAGTAGTTCTAAATACTTTTGAATACATACTGATATTTTATTGTGCGATAAAAACACATTCAACCTATGTTGCTATGCTAAAATAGTCATTTTCTTTTGCTTACTACAACCTATAGCAAACCTAAAATCTACATATTTCCCTAAACTTTTATTTAATTCTATTATTGACCAATGGTGTTCCCTATTGGTGGCTAGAACAACATTTGTGCATGTTAATTGGACTAAATCGCAATTATTTATCTCAAATACATTTCCTCTAAACCAAAAATTGATTTGAATTAGGAGGAGGAAGTACCAAAAATATGTAGATTGTTTTAAAATCTTTCAATATGCTTACTTAAGTCAGGGATCTAATGTTGTGTAGCCAATAAGAAAAAAAAATTAAGCTTTTTAGGACTTCATTACAAGCATCAAGTTCATATTGTCATCTACAATTGAAATAAGATTAATCTATTCATAAAACAAACATAACAAACCCTTCATATTTTATGAAACTAAAATGTGTTTGTTATCACTACTATGGTTTTTACAAGTGAAATGTTCTCATAGATCATTATGAACCAATTAAACAGCTTCTATAATAGGAAGATGAGCAAAAGTCAAAGACATGTCAATATGAAATTAATATCTTGGTAATTCTTAACAATATAATCTTACTTACCTAAATTTATGTAACTTCCCCCCTAAAATTCATATACATAATTAATTTTCTAAAAGATTTCATTTTATTGTAACAATCTAGAAGTTATATGACACATTTCCTTTTTAATGTTAGTTAAAAATCCAAATAACTACAAATATCTTGTTTTGATAGAACAAGACGATTCATCTTCATTGTGTATTTCTTAACACAATCACTTAAATAAGTAATCTTAATGTGGAAATAGACAAACAACTCTATAAATGCATGTGTTTCTCGTAACACATGATGAACTATCAAAAGTTTTTTGCCACAATACAAAAGTTTTTTACCTACCTCTCAATGCCCTCTTATTTTCCAGATGTGGGCTTTAGCTTCCCTCATACACATTCTAACCTTTGGATACTCCAAACCCCCCTTATAACTCTTTCAATGCTTTCATTTGTCTTATAAATTGCCTCAATCCAAACAAAGAAAGGAACACTACAGTAAGCATGAACACAACAGCCCCAAATAAAAATATGAACCAAGAGATATACGCAACTCACCAAATCTCCCCTCATCCTGAACACACCACTAGGATTGCATCAATTGGATGACTTGATTGTCCAACAATATTTCTATTCATTAGTAATCCACTCTTGTGAATCAAAACATACAACTAATCCACAAGAACCACTGTGTATGAATCAAGACATATTCACTATCGACGTGCAATACTTTTGTTGTGAATTGAGAAATACTTAACTATCAACAAATATAGCGCACTTTTAGTTAGGGGATCAAGATATACTCTACCATCCACAAAGAACATGAAAATGCCAAGCCGGCTCTAAAGAATTGGCGTAAATGAAAAACCAGTTCTTATACAATGGGCCATCTTTCAGCAAAAAGCTAGACCGAGATGGGTAAAGTTTCTCCAACCTTCTTAGCAGCCAAAAGTAATAACAAAATCTCCAAAGTGTCATCAATGAATACATTACCATATACAAAAGTGCCTATGGCCAAAAATATGGGTTGAATTCAACTAATAATACACCCATTTTAAACTGCTGACTTCGATACACAATATATTTTAAATGACAAAAATGTTATATATTGTCATTTACATTTATAAATAATAATGCCTTGCATCCACACTTCACAATGACAGAGTAGGATGTAAAACCCAACAAGAATGAATGCACAATTATAATGGACTTTGCCGGTTTTGAACAAAGTCACTTCACCCCTGAGATTGATTGTCTTGATACAACCAAACCCAATAAACTATCTTCAAAATTTACTGAGGCTTCAAAAGGCTTTACGTACAAACCATCCTATTATATTTGTTAAAGAAACATGCTTATCATTTGTTTGTTTTCAAGTTTCAAATCCATAAAATCAAAGATAATAGAAAACTGTCATCACCTAATGCTATATCGATTTCCATCCCGCTTTTATTTCTTCCTCCACCGGCCTCAAATTTACTTTTCCACTCTGTTTGGCTATGAATCGTTGAAAGATCACTCACATCCGCGTTGGGTACTTATAGATTTTTGCAGCTCACGCTTTTGTTTGGCTGGTACCTCTATTATTTCTGGATATTTACACAGATAAGAGAACTAAAAATTGCAAAAATATTAAATGAATGCTGGCCAAAGTAGTTCAGATGATAAGAATGGCATGAATTTGCAGACTTGCTTGCTCTTTCCGTTAACTAAATTCCAAGTTGCCCTGGACAATGGTGCTTCATCGGAGTTATTGTTGTTATAGTGCTTAACACTCCAATCATTCGAAAAACATGAAGGGCATGATGATTTCTCTCTTTTTGTTCACCTTGCATAGACTTATCCATGTCCTTTGGCAAAAACAAACACTGAAATCTTCATCGAATTCCGTATCTGATACCATACTTATGTTCCAGCACGTACTGTAAAGAAATAAAATAAATTCTATTGTAGGCAACAAGAAATGATATGTAGATAAATTTCATGCGATTATTTATTTAATTGACTTGCAAGGGTTTATAGAGCCTTACTAGTGCAGGAGCACCTAAAGTACAAGAGGGAAAAGAGGTTAAGAGTCCTTATATCAGATATTAAAATATATTTGAGTCATTTGTGATGTATTTGAATCTATATGTAAGGGTATGTGAAGCCATTTATATGACATTGTTAATATTGTCATGTTAAGGTTCTAGTTTGGTCAAGAAGATCAAAATATGAAAAAATGCCTAATAAAGGCTAAAATTGATGTAAAATGTCTATTAAGTCTATTTTAGGGTGATTCAAGTATTCATGCAAATAATTGTTAAGTTTGGAGTTAAACTAGCAAAATTGTAATGCAAAATGCATAAAATATTGTCAAAAGATGAAAGTATGTTGTAAAGGGTTAAAAGAGTGTAAGGAGATGGTTCAAAAGGTGGTTGGGAAGTTATAAACCACCACACACACTATAAAAGCATTGTATTGGTCATTCCAAACAGAAATGAGAAGAGGAATAGCATTTTTAATCAATTGGTATTTTCAAAACTTGTTGTTTTGATTGGTGTTAACTATTTTTATGTAGTTTCCAGGTCTTGTACAAATATGTACGGCTTGGAAATATTGTAAAACCTATATTTTATTTATAGTAGGATGAATAAAAAAAATTTTGGTTTTTGTTTGGAGTGATTATGATCAGAAATAAATAAGTTATGAGCATTTTGGTGGAAGTGGGTATTTGCAAATTTGAGATTCTCTGAATACAGTCATGTTGCAGCATTTGGTACGGACACATTTTGGTGAATCAAGACCTATAATAATATTCATTGGAAAATATGTGAATTATCTTTCATTCCCTTTTGGTTTAAGTTGTTTTTATGTAAATTTGTAAAAGTTATGAGCATTTGAGTAGAAACTAGTTTTTAAAAATCTGCATTGGAGTTGCAGGAAGTGTTTTGGACTTGTAAAATGATAAATGGATGGGAAAAATAAATGGCTTACATATTTGGAAACTAGATTCATACATTCTTCAAATAGAACTGGTTTGGTGTCATTTGGATTTTTTTTTAAAAAGATATGGGATGCCCTAAATAGGGTTTGGTGTTTTAAATCTAAATTATGACAAGAATATGGATTAGAATTTTCAGTTTGAAACAATAATTGTTTGAGGGATCAAATAGAATCATAACACCTTGTAATTTTGAGAAATGGTAATTCTTGATGTTGGCTAAAAACTTTATTCTTTCCAAAAAATTTGATATTGTGATTTGATGAGTCAAATCAATCAATCTTTAAAGACTGTCCTGAAAACAACAATGTTATCAAATCAAGAGAAATGTTGATGTTTTTGTGATAAAATATGTTGTGGTTTACCTCATGAAATGCATCTATATAAAAAAATTATTGAATGAATGTTGAAAGGATCATAAAAGATCCTATTGATTGTTTTGATTGTTTGGTTTGTATGATACTCTGCATCACTTACATTTATCCATAAGTCTCCCTTCTCGACCACTTCTGAGAAATAACTCCCAACAACTTATAACGCCTTGTTTTCCAATTAACTACCTCATGCAACTTTCACAAGGGAAATTCCTATATAACTAGCATTATTTATTAGCATTAACTATTAAACATCCGTAATTGGGTTATCATATACAAAATTTGTAGCTGTAGTGGTCCATTATTAGTGTACTTACAAGGGACTACGTTAGACTTTAGATAAATGTTTTTATTTATTCATTTCATATTAAGATATATTTGATTCATCATAAGATGGAATACGCCAATTATGGATCTAGTCAAGTTTACATCAAATGGGAGGTCAGCTATTAATCGATGTGATATCCCTTCAAGTTCATTACAGATTTTCGTTTTCTGAATAAGTTTGAAATAAGTACATTCTTCTTTGGAAATTTCATTTAAAGAACATAAATAATTGAAATAGAATTCCAAATAATAACATAGTATGTATTTGAGATTCACTGCATTCGATGTCTATCAAGAGCTGAACTTATAAAGCAACATGTAAAGACCAAACAGATATTATTGGACGACAGGACATTACAGGAGAATTTACGAGATGACATGTAATTTTCTGCATGAAGTTCGACTACTACTGGTGTAGTTGTTAAAGTAGCCAGGTAAAATATTCAAGCAAAACATATTGATGCTTACAACAGTCAATTTATTTTGGCAGTGGAGCATAAAAAATCAACAAATTTTTACAACAATCGTGAAACACACTTCTCATGTATCTACCATCCAAGTGTAAAGAATGTGTATTAGGGATTTCTTTTATTACCCTTTTGAAATGGAAAGCGTAATCTATTTCATAACGCATTGAAAAATGTCATTCTCGCACATAAAATAGAAGAAAAGTAAGAGGAAATGCTATGGGAAATGACAAATACTGATTATATAAAATCTACTTAATGGTAGAATAATGCAGCAAAATAGAACAATAGAGACAAAATCTGCAAATAATGGCGTTGATACGAACCAATTAATATGTGCTATGCCGCTGCTTCAATTCAGTCTAAATATGCTAATGTGGTAACCTATTTCACTAACAAAGAAGCTATTTTTCACATTTTGAAATCCTAGTTTTGTTTTGTTTCTTTTACTTCTTCAGTTGAATATATTTTAGAAGTAGATTTATTCAGATCATTCCTCAAGTTTATCTTGAGAATTACATGAATTCTTGAATATTAGCATCTTGAAAACTATACTATCAGTTAGGATGTTCTTGATCATGGTAGCCGGCAGATTTCTTACAGTACACAAGTATAAAAATTTAACAATTATCCTAGATCATGTAAGTTGGGTAAACATGATAAATCTTGTCAAGCAGGAAAACATATTGTTGATTCTTGCATATTTGAATTCAAAGTTAAAAAAGTTTTTCATGTTACAAATTCCTTCAATCCTTTGATGAGGACAATTAAGGGATTCAAATAAATAGAAGACTACCATTTCATAGCAGAAGCTCAATATGTTATGAACTGACTCAGTTCCATCAGTACATGCAAATAACAGGGAAGCCAAGAAAGTTGAAAAGCAGAGCAAAAATTAGAACACATAGACATTGTGTTCAAATTCATTTAATTTTTACTTGGACTAAAATACCACCCTCCTCTCAGATATTCTTACTGGTAAACGTCGTCGACTAATGCCAGGGACACAGAACACTGATTACTTCTTGCTATGCTTCAAATGCTGAATTGATAATGGGAAAAAAATTAGCTTTTAGAAAAATAATTGTTTAAAATGCTCTATTTTCCAGTCTATTGAACTTTTAAAGCAGCCTTGTGGACCATTGTTTCCTTGTGGATTTGATGGCAACTCTTCTCAACAAGTTCCAGTAGCTTTTCTATATTGACAGACCATGAGTTGAGAATTTCATTGCTGTCTTGAGCGGTCCTGAAACTTACAATACCAGCAGGCCTATCAACCTTTGCCACCAAAGTCTTCAAAACCACCATGTCAGAGAGATGTTTTTCTGTTTCCTGCACACATTAATGTTGCATCAGTCAGTCTCTACATACTCATCTCTCTCCTATAGAGGTGAGACAGTCAAGAAGACAAGAAGAAAACTGGGATTGGCATCAATAATACTAATAATGCTTGACAGATAGTTACACACCTAATAATACTTGACAAATTGAAGGTTATGACACAAGTTACAAAATGAAGGAATTTATCTAAAGAGGTGTTTGATTGGAAGACTGCCTTGGTGACTTTGGGCACTGCGCGAGCATGAGTCAGATGTGACATGGAGACAGAAAAGTTGGATATCTTGAGGAAGAAAATTTAGGAAAAATAAATCAGTTGATGATGTCAGTGAAACAAAATGTTATTTAAGCTCACATACACGAAATAAATGATAATCAAGTTGCAAACCAGTTAGCCACCAAAATACCATGAAAACCAAATGGTAGTATTATACCAGGCTGTACAGGCACGCCAGACACAAACATGTAAAATACTTAGATGGCATTGCTACAAGAGCTCCTAAAAACAGTTCAGAAATGCAAAAATGGAATAAATGGAATCCCAGTTAAGACGAGAAAGAAAGATGCCAATAAACTATTTTATAAGAGGTTCAAAACAGGGAAAAGGGATCATTGACAAAGCAAATAATATTACAGCCTCAACAATTATACAAAGGATCAGTAGAAAGGATATTGGAGATTCCTTTTCTCCTGTGGTGCTCAACATGGATGATATCCAGAGAACTAATTTATCTACAAACATGTTAAACTTACTAATTTTGACAATTGTTTGAAATTTTGAATACACCGTCCAAACAATTAAACTAGTTACAAGTGATGGTAATCAATAATCAACAAGGATCTCTTTGAAAGATAGATATGTTCCTATATTAAACTTGCCTAGCCAATTTCATGTTCATGTTTAAAATCCTACAATATAAAGAAAAAGGCCAAGTGCATCACCACATACCATAACTGTGACCCATAGAATTAGGATATATACAACACAAGTTCTGAAGCATCTTAAATCTCCTAGATGCCATATCAAACACTAAAACTCTCTGGAGGAAGCTCATCGAGGCTAACAGATATTAAACACAATTTGAAAAAACCTTGTAACTCCACTAAACAACAGGCACGAAAGTGTATCCCACTTTTCTGGAGGGTTTTATTATTTAATATGAGCATCTACCATAAGCATCAGCTAAGTTTTCATGACACAATTGAAATTGTAAAGGATATATATCTAAACAGATCACAACTCTGTTATCCAAAGTTCCAAACAACCTGAAAGCTGAAGGATAATAGCTCTGAAAAGTATGGCAAAGTAATTATAGAACAAATATGAATGAATGAAATCTCAGCAACTGATATATTTCAGCCACACAAGAATATTACTAAACAAAATTTCATGTAACAACCATATAGGCATGCTTACACAACCAAATGCGTAATAGTACAATATCTGAGGTAATCTTACAAGTTCCAGCTTGTGTTTCTATGAATTTATAAAATGAATAATAGCAATAAATTAAGTTAATCTCTATCTAAATTACAACTTCAAGGGTATAAGCAACCAACCTGAATGCTGAGGCATAATAACTCAGCAAGTCGTGCCAGAGTAATTCGTGAATAATACTTTGACACAACTAAAATGTTCTGCAGAAATGGCAAGCGAGACGAAATGAGAATAATTAATGGTCAGGATAGAAAATATTTGCAGCATCAATATCATATAGCAGGGCAATAATATACTTACATGTTCAATGACACGCTCTCTAAGGTGCTCGGCAGCTTTATCACCTAGAGACCCTCCTGGCATATTTGTTTCCTGCTCAAACTCAGTTTGGTACACTTCCCAAAAGGGCACCCACAGTATCACTTCCATTGTAACAAAGTACTTCAACAATGCACTGCATCCAATTAATGTTCACAGAAGACCAAGTTAGATACAAGTGACGAATTTCTAGAAAGAGAGCTTATAAAGAAGGAAAAAAAAACAATTGGAAAGAGACACATCACAAACAGTCAAAATTTGTATTTGTACTTTCCACAAAATGGAGAGAAGCATTAGACAAAGAGGTTGCTAGGAGTTCTCCTGTATAGTGTACCTAAACTGAGCAAATCTAGACTGGCTTGGAAAGAAGCTGAACAGCCACCCATTAATGGAAGATATAAATTCAACAAGGAAGAAAGACACCCATCGACCCTCCCATCTTGTCATTACAACTATTTAAGCAAGAATGCAACAGGATCAGTCCATTTACTGCAAAATTTGAGTTATTTCCTTTCAGATATAAATTGACAATTCAAAGCTTTCACACTCCCCATTCCATTCTGAAAATTATATTATGTATCAACTTGGACTAATGCCACAACACATCAGGCAGTACATTCCCAAACTATCCCAAAATACTTTCAACCTGGACATCCAAACATTCTAAGGTAAAATTGATGCCACAGCATTAGAAAACTAGTGCGGCAACCGGAAGCATATTTCTCTATTAAATTATTAATCATTTCACTGCTATAGAGAAGATTCTTTTCAAGGCATCGAAAATGCCCACTTTAGTGTCTCACTAATAGCAAACATTCAAAGCACAGTGTGACAGCGATTATAATTCGATTCACACATGGTATTCCTATTTTAGCACTTTGCAAGAGGAATACTGCCCCCTCAGACACTATGAGGATGAGTATATAAAATTTCAGCAATTGTGTCTCTAGAACACTGTGATCTAGCAATAATTCATGCACCTGCATGAAACACTCTAGAACAACACAAAGTACTCAAATATATAAGCAGGCTATCACCTTCGATTCGTGCAATGCCAAAAGCAAAAGCTTTCTTCAGACGAGAAGTAACTTTGAAATACACTAAACAAAAGTAAAATTCTTTAGCATAGAAGCCACAGGAGAACTCAGCCACTCATACAAAATTCTAAAGCTGCAACATCATTTGCACCAAACAAAGACAAGCAAGAAGAAATACAAGTGATAAATGGTACCATAGTCATCACACCCATCACCTCTCATTGGGCAAGCCATGTAAAATCTCATGCAATTCCAAGAGCCTAATCAAGAGGCGTAATGTCTCAGCAAAAGCATCACGACAATTGATATTCAAAGGAACACAAACGTCTCTTCCATACTAAGTGTTGAATTTTCAGACAACCCCTGCATGTCACCATTGACAGTGGTCGCCAAAAGAATCCATCCTACTAGAAATAGGCAAGCATACCCCAAACCATACTCTCTAGATGGTTGCAACAAGATAAGAATATTTAGTAATATGTTAACATATTGTCATAACCCCACCAAGCTATGAGAAGCCGACCAAGGGAGGAAGCAACTCTAAAAAATAATAACAATAAATAAAACCCTAAAAGAGCCCACATGATTTGAGAACAAAACAATTTATTTAGGATAATAAAGAAATAAGGAATAAAGGGCTGACCATGGTAAAGGACAGGGATTAACTTGATTAGACATGTCCTTTACCAAATGAAGAGGTGTGTCAACTTTCTCATTACGGGATATAAGAAGGAGAAGGAAGGTATTGGAAGAAGGCATCAAGGAAGATTATAAAAAGGATTCTGAATTCTGAAGTAAACGCAGAACACGGCAAGTGAGATCAGATCTGATTAACAGCTATCATACTCAGACATGGACAAAGAATTAATCAGGGAGAGCTCTTTAAGGCAGAAAGGAGGACACAATCAAATGAATGGCAGAAACAATGATATATACAGCACAGCAATCAAGGACATTGATCTAGAAAAAGGAAACATAAATAGAATAAAAGGATCAAACCAAGCAAATATAGATAGAGTATAAGCAGCAGCAGCAGACATCGATGAAGGTAAAATCTGATATAAGTAATCAGATAAAGATTACTGAATACCATCCCTATGGAGACCAGATATAGATGGAAGGAGGCAGAAAGAACAGAGCATAGCAATTAAGGAAGGATTAAGGGAGGAATGGGAAGGAAATAAGGAAGTGAATCTTTCGAAAGAGGCAAGAGAGATCAATTTGGGAGATAATTTATTACTCTCAAAGGGCAGCGATGAAGACTGGTGACTCAAGCCTTATAAAAGGTGGTGACCGTTTCACCATAAAAGAGATTCCAATCATTCAAGGGTCACTTAATCTCCACTTATGAATCCATCGAAACAGATCCTTCACTGATCCATAAATCATTATTCCCGTGAGAAATCAAGCAAACAATCAATAAGCAAGATCAAGCAAACAATCATCAATCCAAACATCAATCATCAACATCCTGGGGACAAGAAAACATATAATTCAGCAATCAAGCATCACTATCAAATCAACATTCATTCAATCATCATCCACCAATATATAAAAGTAACTAACATTATATTGTCACTCTTCAATCATCTAATCACAATTACATAATCTTAACTCATCAATACCTTGAATCATCAAATCAAAGGAGTTCATTCAATCAATTAATCATTCAACAATAAATTATAATCTAAGGAACAGAAAAAGCAATCATATCTACAGCAAGGCGATCTTTTATAATCTCTTAAATTATTGTGGAATGAAGAAGTAGCTATCCATATGCATTCATGTGGATTATACATAGAAGTGAATATATACATTTACATTAGATTTTATGCAGCCAAAGTATGCTGAATCCCAATATCTATGCATTTATCAAACATGAATTTCTGTATGATATAAGTGATCACGTAGAAGGAAGAAAGGGAGTGCAAGGAGGGGGAGTGGTGAAAGATTCCTCACTAGGCACGGTGCCTCTCAAAGATTGTAAAGGACCATTGGTTAAGGACCATGAGACCACCTCATAATGATGGTTAAGGACTATCGCTTAAGGGCCATATGGGACCAAGGAGGATAAAATCCTGCTCTTGGACCTAGGGTTGAGGGTCATTTAAGGGTGCACCCTATCGCAGCTCCCCTACTGTCCCCACATTGATCAATTGTTGAAGTGAACCAAACGGGATCCTCAATCATAAGAGGTGAGAGGTTGACGTGATAGAGGGGAATGGCATACAGCCCTCACTAGGTACACCACCTCATGATGATGGTTAAGAGCCACATATGGCCATAGGGGATAAGGTCAGTTGTTGGGCCTAGGGTAGAGGGTACTTGGGGCACCTCATCATGTCTTCCATCACAACCCTCATCATGGTTGAGCTCCTACCTAATCATTGTGATTTGTTGTATATATATATATATATATATATATATATATTTCCTAACAATAGAATTGGATGTATTTCATGACTTATATCTACATTATTATCTAATCTGGTTGCAGGTTCCAAAACAGGACTATCTCATCTCATCCTTGAGTGATGATTATATCTCTAACTAAATTTTGCTCTTTGCTTCATTCTGGATTTGTGAATTTAGGGCAAAATATAAGGTGATCCCAAAAAGGGACATTACATGTAGTTTCAAGAATGCAATCAAATCCATGCAAGACACAATCATTTGTGACATCACATGATTGGAAGCCTGTGACATGCTACTTAGGAGGCCATGCATATGACAAAGATAGTATTTATCCAAGGAAGTCACGATGGTGGACTGTACATGTTTATGATTGCTATTTCTATGTTTGCAAGTCTTCAACAAAAACTGAAGTAGCCATAGTATCTACCAAACAATGTCGCAAAATCATTTCAGACACACGAGTTTTTGTTTCTCAGATTCACCCAAAGGAATCCCAGAATTAGTAGTTGATTGATCAAAGGCAGTATCATACCCAACTCGTATCCATGCGACAGCCCGATAGTTCTTACACGAAAGATGGATGGCACCATCTGCCTCTACATTGACTATCTGTCATGTCCCTAATATGGGGGATTCCTAAATCCATCAGAAAATCATCTTATTTAAAAGACCTCACAATTTTCTGAAGATGCTGATCCAGAAGATAAGATGTCAATCAATATTTCTGCGTAAGCCGATATCATATGCACAGTAATTATCCTCTTAAGTATGATTCAGAAATAAGACGGAAAACTAATATGATGATCAGTCTATTAGAAAAATATATATCAATAATAACCAGCAATATGCTTAACAAGAGAAGTGTGAATTAGTGTTAACAAGGTGTGGTTAAAAAAATGATGCAATTTAATTAATGAAGGGACGATGCATTGGTTTTTGAAGAGATACAAGTTGGACGCATCTCCTCTACTAGAAGGGAAAGGTACAAGTATCAAGGCTAACATTTGAGAAAGGCATCAGATCCCAAGAAAGTTAAATCTACAGAAATCACTCTCAAGTGTTTGAGTAATATCTATAAATCGTATAAGTATCAGTTCTGAGAATGAGCACCATGGTGTATTCTCATTTATGATTTCTTATGATTGATTCTTGCTTATCAATGACATGTATAAATATTATACTATTATTGTGTGATCTCCATCTGAAGAATATATGCATATTTGTGTTACTCATATGTTTGCTTGTTCATTATGATAGGGATCTCCAATCATGGGAAGAGGATAAGGGTGTAAACAGAAAAGGGGAATGGTTATGGACTCCTCACTAGGTACACCCCCTCATGGAAGGCAAGAGCCACATGATGCAAAGAGGGATAATAATCAGCTCTTGGGCCTAGGGTAGAGGATTAATGGATTATGGACTCCTCACTAGGTATACCCCCTCATATGGATAGAAAGATCCACGTGAGGCCAAAAGGGATAATAATCGGCTCTTGGGCCTAGGGTAGAGGATTAATGAATTATGGACACCTTACTAGGTACACCCCCTCATATGGACGGCAAGAGCCACATGACGCCAAGAGAGATAATAACCGGCTCTTGAGCTTAGCATAAAGAATTAATGGATTATGTACACCTCACTAGGTACACCCCCTCATATGGATGGCAAGAGCCACATGAGGCCAAGAGGGGTAATAATTGGCTCTTGGGCCTAGGGTAGAGGATTTATTAAGGCACCCTAATACACCCCTTATCCTACCTCTCCTATGGTTGTACTTCATCAATAAACTAAATATAGCTCATAGTTGCACAGGTACTCGTACCCATACCCCTAGAACGCGTACTGTGTACCAGTACACGTACCCGAGTAGCGGGTACACGTACCCAAGTACCAGATACTTAGTGGATAGCATCATAGCTAAGGATCTTGATTAAGATTTCTGATTTTTGTTTCAGCTTTTTGTTTGCATATCTGCTTGTTTATCAACTTTAATTCAATATGAAATCAGTTCGAAACTTTGATATAATACTGATTAACAGTTAACTTTATCACTGTTCAAGTTAGAAGTTTATTATTTGCAATATGTTATTGTTATATGATTTATGATATTCTTGTTCATGTTTAAAGTTTGCCTTCTTTGTTATGCATCTCAACACTTAGCATATATTATTATTAGAAACATATTGCAAATCTGAAACTGAAAACAATACATTACATTTGCAAACTTTATCACTGTTCTTGTTTTGAAAACTCATTGTACTCTTATTTTCAGATTTTCTATAAAATATTAAATTATATTAATAAAAAAAATGACATACCCAAGTGCCCACCGCCGTCCCCTATTTTGAAAAATAATTGTACCAATACCCATACTCAAAGTACCCAAGTACCCCTGTCCCCGTGCAACATTGATATACCTTGTGAATTTTATGTTCCTAACCCTAGTTGAATAATCTATGTTTTTAATATCTCTAAATAGGAAGATCTATCTTGTGGGTTATGTTTCAATGATTTCCTAAAATATTGCAAGATCTCAACCGGGTACATAACGTTACTAATTCTATTCTACTTGGAAATCATAATTTAGGGCAAAAACTAGGGCATCTACAAGAATGCACATTGCACTATCCTACACCTAACAAGATCACAATGATGAATAAATATCCCTTGCCATACATCAATAACCTCTTGGACTAACTCCATGGTCCACAGATAAACTTGAAGTTAAGATACCACCAAGTACTAGTTTACCTAAAATGTTTGAAAGACAACATTCAAAACCACAAAATTGTACAAATGGATGGTTATGTCTTTTGACCTACCCATCATGCACCTAATGAACAACATCCTATGACATATCAACTCCTTTGTCATCATCTTACTTGGATGACATTCTCCTCTTCAACAAGGAGTGAGAGGAGCACACGGAGCATGGCTTACATATCCTAGACATATTGTGTCACATAAATTGCAAGCCAACTTTAGCAAGTTTACCTTTAGCAATATGCAAATCCCATATGTAGGCTACATCAGTACTTGTGTGAGTATCCATGTAGATCTAGAGAAAATCAAAGGTGATTTGAGCCTAGCCAGCTCCACGCAACGTCATCAAATTACACAACTTTCTCAAATTTTCACATCACTTGGTCACTCAGCCAAATCATGCATGCCAAAGGTAATATTCACTTGAACTCTCTCAAGAACCTTGAGCAATGTCTCTATGCAATGCTTGTTTCAACAATGCCAAACATTGCATATCCTCTTTAAGGTTTAACTCAATGCATCTGACTATGCAATTTGTCCAATACTCATTCAACATGGACATTTGGTCGCCTACTATTCAAACACAATTCAGCACTCCACCAATGTGAAAGATGTGTACATCATTGTTCAAGTTGTTAAAAAATGGGAGCACAACATTTTGTGTAAGGAGAAAGTCATTCATTCTAATCATAAGCATCTTCAATGTTTGCACACAAAAAGCATGATGGAGAATGTGTGCCACAAAAAGCGAACATGTTTGAAAGTGTTGCATTTTGTCATTAAGCATAAGGAAGGGAATAAGACATAAAATTACCTCAATTAACCACGAATTCACATGCTCATCAAAAGTACTCAACTCGCACAAACACCTTCATCAACTAGGACACCTTGTACTGAAAAATTTCAAACTTTGCACTACGTTGCACTCACACAAGGTATAACTTAGAGCTCAACAATCATGTGTTACATAAGGCGCACCTAGCCAATTTTTCATCTACGAAGCACACCTTATGCCAAGACAATTGGACACTTTGGTGTTAACAAGACTAGCAATGTTATAACATTCTAATTAACTTTATTTATGTGCAACTATGAATGACATATCATGTCCTACATTCCTTGTTGCTTTACCAAGCCCAAGAATAGGAAGTTCAAGCTTCACACACCTCTAACAGTCTCACAGAAGCCTTAGGAATCTATCATCATGGGTTTTATTAAAAAAATCCCAATGACTAGGCTTCAACAAGACTATGTTTGTTAAAGTGAATATATTTTTTAAAATGTCATCATGGTTGCTTGAAAGAGTATCATAGTGTAGATCACATGCCTTCATTTCAACTATGCCCGAGTGCAATTTGGAATACCTACATATATCATATTTGATCGTGACCCTATTTGTCAACAACACATTCTAGTATTCCTTGTGGTAGAGAATGGATGCACGATCATATCAACTCAGAACTTTGCATCCACCAAAAAACTGCTAAATGAGGTGGTCAATCGCAAATTGTTCTCTCTTGTGCATATACCACTACACACATCCAAGTACTTGGAATGACAATCTAATTTACATGAAGCATTCCTATAACAAAGCCTTGCATGGTTGTATGCAGCACAAAGCTTTCCAAGCATGTCTTGGAATGTCTTGGGTTCTACCATATAACACCCTTGGACATTTCTTATAGCATACCACTACAAATGGAATCATCCACACAAGAAAAAATAGTAGCTAAAGCCCAAAAGCTTATGCAACAAATCAAGAGTACCAATCAATAGGTTTAACAAATTCTCACACTAATAGCAAAAGTACAAAGAGAACCATGACACACACACCATGCACCTCACTCTTCCAAGGTCGGTAACAAAGTCTAATTGTATCATTAGAAAGAACACTACAAGGATCCACATTGGAAGATAAAGCCTTTCCACTATGGTCCATACACTACTTTGGAAGTAGCTAGGGAAAACACATTTGTTCTCAATATCCCACAAAACCAAGGAATGCACCCAATATCCAACGTGGAACACCTCAAGCCCTACTATCCTCCACTTCTTGAGCTAGTGTCAACTCAACATCCCTCAAACTTGGATCTTAAGGATTTGTGTGCAATGATGCAAGATAATATTACTGAGATTATATATGCCACAATGCTTACTCACCAAGGTTGCATTCTCTATTAGAGTGGCTAGGGTCGATTAGTCTATAGATCAGGTGAAGCACAATCTTTAGTGGCTTCATGATTAGTTTCCACAACTCACCAAAGATGTGATGGGGCCATTGCATCTCGAGAAAGCGCAAATGAGAAAACACGATAATGCAAGCCTAAGGGAACATTTAGTGTGCATTGAGGATCTTTCGCACTATCTCATGCACTCTTTCACAACACGTGACACCATGATTATTCAACTATGTGCCACCACACATGACTTAACATAACTTCAGCTATCAACTTACGCAATTGGTAGATCCATAGCACATTATGTCTTTAGCACACTTCTTCAATGAATTGATTGCCAACTATCAAGAATCTCAACCAACAAGCAATTGGAGGGTAGGTGATCTAGGACATGAATTGTTTCAACTTCCTTTCTTGTTTTGGAACTCTAACGTACATTATTTATTCACTCAAGTCCAGATTTAGGATGATAAAAGATAATCGAATAGTAGTAAACAAGTCACCTCATTCTAGTCACAAGAATCTTCCTTGCATGCCACACTTTGTATCATCTATTCTACCCTACTCAATTTTATTGTATAGTAGGATACGTTTTTCCTAAATCCCTCTATTTGCATATTTCGATTGTGCGTTGATTTACTATCCTCTTGTTTTCTTTCACATAATCTATAAACTCATCTTTCTCAAGATTCGTTTGTCTACCAAACTACCCAAGATTTGGATCAACATTAGACAAATCAATAAAACATATCAAGGCATGTATCCAAAATGCCTTCTCCTTAAGTTTGACAACTTAATTTGCATCAATGACGACACTATTATGAATAATCAGATTAAAAATAGAGAGAAGGATCCTCTGGACTGTTAATGCTTAAGGTAGCTGCAAGAGAGCTCCTTCATAACTGTGTTGGTTATCCAGCAAGCAAACTTTTGTTCATGTGTGGCTGGACTATATTTCACTAATGTTGACTATGCATCATCCTGTCTGACTTGCATCTTTGTGTGCTTATCATATGTTGAATTGGCATCGTTGAAGTATTCAGTTGCGTTGGGAGTTTGTGTTCCACCTTTAATAAGATGTGTCGACGGTTCCTCTTCATGCCCGTTGGTGATTATTATGGCTCGTTAAGTGTAATTGTTGCCGCTCACTCTTTTTGTAACTACAGACACTTGGGTGGGATGCATTGCTTCAACTATTCTCATTGCTTCGTGTTCTCCTGTTGCTACGAGAATGAAGATAGTAGTCTCTGTCATCGTTTTGTGCTCTTGGTCAAGGGAGTATTTATTACTCTGGAAAACATTTTATGTGCTAGTGATCGTGTGTCATCCGAAATTATCGGCTATCATATTTGGTAAAGTATCTGTGATATTCATAAGAGAGAATTCATTCTTCTATTAGTTTTGTGTATTACGAAGATGTATGTAGATGAATATCATTGTATTGTGTATACTTCTCTGCTCCGTGTATGAGCAGCTATCTTGCTCTATCTAAGTTCTGTGCATGTATAGCAGTGTCACATTCTATGTAATTGTCTATCGTGATTTCTTAGCAGCAATACTCTGTTGTTTATTATTATCTCTAATCAATGAGTGATCATTGAGTATTGAAGACATTGAAAGGGAGCAGAGGTTTTTGTACTTTGTTTTGCAATTCTAATAAAGGATTTATCTTTCGGTGGGCTGGGTTGTTTCCCTTGGTAAGGAGGGTTTTTCCCAAAATAATAGTTGTGTCATCTGTTATTGTATTTCTGATTATTGTATTCTGATATTCTGGTTTGAAACATTAACATGACAAGGTTATTGAAATTTTACTATAAATTATCCAACTTACATCACCGCAAAGCTGACTTGAAGCTCTTCCCAAATGAGCACTTTGATTTGACTTGATAGAGATGCAACGAAGAATCTCTTCAAATTTCCTAGAAGTGGTGGTTAAATTTAGGAAAAGATTGAATCAAGTTCACACCACTAACACTTGGAATTTAGCCACAACCCGTGGGAGGAGTGTTTTCTCAGGCATATAACCACTGGAACATGTTCCAAATGTCCCTAATTTTTTGAAAAATTCAGCAATGGCCCCAAAATGGCAAAAAGAGGGACAATCAACCTTTTTTTTGTTTTTTTCTAGGGACTCAAACATCCTTGGTCATCCCTTGGGCATCCCAAAATCTACCATACATCTTAAGGACTTAAGAGCATCCCCCAAATAAAAGATGCATAAAAAATAGCAGTTTTTTAATACTTTCCTATTCACTTACCAGCCTTCAGTTTGTCTTTTCCCTGTGTAATAGCAAGTGATTGCTGAAATTTTTAGTGTTCTCTTCCACTAGGAGTTCTAGTCTAAAACATTATAAATAGCTAGGCCTGTGTATGTTAAAAAGGGAAGAAAACAGGGAATTTTGTATGGAGCTGTGTTGAAAAATGTTTAATACGAAGGCCAATTTCTTCAGATATTCTGTATTTTGACAAATATTTGTTGATTCATTTGAATCTAATTTCCAATTTATGACAATTAATTTGAAGTGTTGTTACTCTGATCTTCTATATCAATTTTTGGATAACTGCAATTTTGTTGATTGCATAATTTTGTCTCAGAATCTTTGACTACTGGAAAAACTGCTTGACTAGTATGGTAAGACTCAATGGAATGAGACTACTCACTCCTATTGTTTGAATTGATGTTGTTCAATGCTTGTGGAATAATTCATCATATTCTTGCGAACGTGTGCTAAATTTGGACTTTTGCCATTCTTATAACAAACTGGTATTGTCTTTCACAACAAAACTAAAGAGGCTTTGAAAGTGAAACATGTCTGCAACTTATTAATAATGCAATGTTTCTATAATGGTCATTCAGTTAGGATCTTTCCTTTACGTAGTTAGTTCTTATTTAGAATGTTTTTTTTTGTCTTTCGTTTCTCTTTTAGAAACTCTGCTTGTAATCTCTATTTAAGGAGCTTTTGTCTCCTTGGAATTATTAAATATCATTCGACTATCATTTCATGGTATCAGAGCAAAGGTCGGTTTTTAGCGAATTTTTCCAATAAAATGCAAGAAATTGTCAAAAACTTTTGTAGAATTCACTAAAAACCCGTCCCTAATTCCGTGTCTAAGATCTTAGCAGATTCTAGCTCATCCCAAGAACCAAGGTCCTTATCTGATGATTACAGTTTCTCTGTTGGCTAATTCCCCATCTCCTGGATCCCTCAGGCCAGTGGTACTTCATGCTGAGTTACTTCTTCAGCTGCTCCCATAATTCCACAAGATTAAAAATAATATGAGTTTCCTATGTCCAGACCACATTCCATCAATCTGATATCCCATTTTTTCAACGCCTCAAGGTAAGACCATCCTATAATAAATTAAGCCCAATCGGGTAGAGACATCTTTAAAGGCACTTGGATTAATTATTTTGTTGTCAATTCTTTATTAGATGGAAACCAAAAGCCAGCAAAGACTAAAACCTAAAGAAGATGGCCTGCAGTTCTGCTGCCTTGGGAGAATCATAAACCTTCCTTAAAAGACAAAAAACCACCGACATAAAATTTGGGTAAGAATTTGTACTATAGTGGCTGAAACAAACAAAATTTGACCACCTAAACATATCAGTTTGGAATGATAAGATGTCCTTGAAAGAAAATCTATATGATATGATGTCCTCAAAAAATTATTGTAGCTCAAAAATATATAGATAGAAAGCTATATTACGTGTATTTTAAAAGTAATATTGCAATCTTATGTCACTACAACACACTCCAGATCAAATGTCAGTTTGAAAAAACAAATCTTCTGATGATATTACGTTTCTGTTTAGTCAATCAAGGGATCCATCCATTTTCCAATGTCTAACTAGGATACCACAAAGCTAGCTATGCACAAAAGACCACTACGGTTGCAGAAACTCAAGAAGTGAAGACTAATTTCTGATGTGCAAGAATCACTTCCCCTTTTGAAATGATCAGTTTGAATGCTTGCTGTAACTTATTGAGTCAACACAGTGAACATGAAAGTATCAAATATGCCTGGTACTTTTATCAAAAACCCTATATTAAAGAGGAAAAAAGCATCCGTGCAGTGAGCCAATGAAATATAACAAAGACAAGTATGCCACGTTTGCTTGGCTGCAAAGAAATGGATGGTGCATATCTTCTTAGGTCAACTGGCTAAGAAAGGAAAGCAATAAGGATACACAAAAGATAATATGAATTATAAACATAAAAATAAATAAAGGTAGCCAATAAGATATAAGATAGCAAAACAAAAGATAAATACCGAAATTTTGGAATTTCAGATAGCTTCTTATCTTCAAGTGTAGCATTAAGTAGACTTGATTGCATAGGATCATAGGGTGATAATACAAGGTACCAGCAGATTTTTCTCAATACCTGCAGTGTCATTGTGACAGGAACAAGAATGAGTACCAAATTGCCACAATACCAAATCTTATCAGAAAATCAAAAATTCCCACTTACAGGAATCCACTGAGAAGGGTCTTCCTTCACTGCGGGTATTTCATAAATTGACTTATAGCTGCGGGAGATTTCCAAATAATCATTACTATGAGAATGATACCTGTAGGCATAATAACATAGTAATTTAGTTAAAACAGATGTAAAGACTTCATAAAGCTCTCCAAACAATGCTTTGTTTTTCCATTACAAAGCATTCAGTTAAAAATATGAACCCCCAAAAAATAGTGATATTACAGCATTGGACAACATCAATCACAAGAAATGGGCTCCAGGTGCCCATTAAGTCTAAACCGCACATAATTTTGAATTTAAACAACTAAGACTGTTCAAATCAAAGGATATGTGATTATTTCCGTAATTACCGTGGTAGCAGGGTCTGTATGCTGAACAAAAGCCCATTTAAAACAAACTAAAATGACGATAACCTATGTTGAGCTTGAATCACAAGCTTAAACTACCAAAAATCAATTTGAAGTTTACAAAACAAAGCTTGTAGAACATGTAATAACCTCCAGACACACACTAGACTCAGATTGAGAATAACCATGGGAGTAGATCTGTATGATCATAAGATAAACAAAAACCTTATTTTAAACAGAACAATTTGTCAATGATATACCATAAGCTTGATTCATTATGATTGAAGATTCAGCTAACACGTCTTTTTAATAATTTTTTCCTACCAAACAAGCAAGTGATTAAAGATTTGTGCATTTCCTTGTATATTTCATTTCAAGACTCGGACTCGAATATTCTTAATCCTTGTGGTCATAGAACAAATGAAGAAGAGATGAACTTATTTGTCAAATAAAACTATTTAATATTTAAGCGGGCGAACATAGATGTAATTGATGATTTTGCTCAAGTATGTAAACACAAATTTGGTAGAAAAAAGGAGGAAAGAGAATCCTGTGATGTGTTATTATTTTAAGATATTTTTCCAAAAGCTACTGCTGCATGCAATTTCAAACATTTTACCAAAACAAAAATTTCATTGAATAACATTAAGCATGCTCTCCGGAGTTTTTGGCAGTAGAATATCATCACCACTGCAATATAGAAAAAAAAACAGTTGGATACTGAATTCACCAAGCCACAATAACAGACTTCACATTTTCCTTCCTTCTTTGTGAGCAAGGAAATGATTGCCATGTGTAACAATAGAGTCAGTAGTAAATTACTAAGCAATGACTTGATTAACAATGTTGGTTTGTATGGCAATCAAATCAAAGATTGATAAAAATTGTCTAAAACATGATAATAATTAGTTGTGAACAAAACAAGGATATTTTCCCAACTTACAAATAGTTGTATATTTTTCAAATCAGAAGTATGTAGTGGAATAGCTTCAAATACAAAATTTAAACAAATTCCATCTTATCTAAACATCAGATGAAAGAAGGTTAGAATGATAAATTGAGACATTAAAATGCAATTTGAGAAAACAAGCGTACAAAATCTCAAACAAAGGGATCAATCTCAGAGACCATTATCAACAAAACTTCGATTAACATCTTATCTAAGAAGTTAAAAAAAATATGTTTGTTTGAGAATCATAACAAAGCTCTCACCAAAGTAAAAGGTTTTAGGAAGAAAGGATCCTGATTTGACACATCATTACTCCAAAGTCTTAGCATCTTATTGGTTCATAATTAGTATAGATATCCTATAACTAATTCATTAACACCAATATCATCAATTCATCATAACAACTTAGCCGATTATGTGACAGTCCACTTATGCTTTACTTAAGAAAACAGCAGATTTGTGTATAAAGATGAGTAACTTTAGTTCTGTAATGAAAGTCACTGCTGTTCGTATTAATTACAACAAACTTTCAAGTCCAAATATCACAAAAGCATAATATACAGGTGCTGAATGTATCCTTGTACACCTTGTGAAGGCTGTGAAGTTGTACAATTGCAACCATTTTTTAAATAAATCCAACTTTGAATGTCAATCACCATGTACGCACTGAGAGCTAGTATCACAGATTGTCACTCCTAGAGACTACTACAATGACCAAATCTAGGAAAAACATGCTCCCACCAACCCAGAGAATTCTCCAACCCCATGAAAAATGGGGGTCCGCTGCTAGATAAAATCCCTTCTGCCTATGAAAGGTAAAAGCCGAATTCTTTCACCTGTACATCTGGCAATAGAGTTTTACACCCAAAGAATTCTCCAATCACATGAGAAATGGGGGGTCCATTGCTAGATAAAATCTTCCCTGCCTACAAATGGTAAAAGCCCAAGGCTTTCACCTGTACATCTGACAATAGAGTTTTACCTACTTGACTGGGCATTGGCTCAAAGGCAGTTAGGAAATGAATACAACAAAAACTACCACATTAATCATCATATAACAACCTAATTGCAATATAGTAAACTTTTTGTTAAGCTCCTATGACACTTCTAGAACTGCCATGGCCCAAGCAAAATCACCACCTTACTGTTTCTGAGGATTTTTCAACAACAAAACTTCACCTTCCTTTTGTTCTGTTAAGAGGAACTTACAAACTGTTGAACTGTCTGAATCACGTCAGAACCATCTGCAACCTCCATAGACCTAATTAAGGAAGCCAATGTGAAAGAAGAAAGAAGTATATAACATTGAGGGAACTTCTTATTAACAAAGAAACTAACATTGAGCGGACAGACTTCAAAATTGATACTCACTGCCACATTACAATTATACTCATTGTTTATCAACTATCAAAACAGATTAGAGAATGATCAATCCTGACTTGACACAGAATTTCTCAAGTCTTAAAATCTTATTGATACTAGAAATTTAATAACACGGATCTCACCAATTCCTTGTAACAGCTTAGCCGATTATATGACTGTCCTCTTATAATTTGTTTAAGAAAACAATGAATGCATGCAAAGAGAAGAGTTGTTTTAGTGTTGTTAATGAAAGAGATTACTATTTGAATTAGTCACAAGAAATGTGAAGTGAAAATATCATGCAAACAGGTGTTAACACAAGAGATTACCATCGAAAACTAAATGCTGGAAGAAACTTCAAAGAAGGAGGTAGTTCTTGGTCTTGCCACCATCACTTTTACAAGGTCTCTACCTTCACAAGACCTCTGAAGTCACATTCAGCACTTGCAATTGCTTTGCAACATGTTGCAAATGCACAATCCCAGCCACACAAAACTCCCTACCAAACTCTCAAACAAGAACTTCTCAACCTATAATTGAAAAATGAAGAAAGCAAGTGCAATGAATAAAATTTTCAGTGATACAACAACTTGACAGTGTATTCATACAGCTGTACACAAGAAAAGATCCAAACAAGAATCTCAAAAAATTGTGAAATGGAAGGCACATCATTTCCTACTGTTTGCCTTCTCGTTGACTGACCTTTTTTTTGTTTCCAGCTAGTGACAGTAGGGTGTCAAATGCTTGCTACCATCTTTTAAGTTTGTAAAAGTTTGAACATTAAACACCACATAGGTCTAAGAGTTGTCCCAACAAATTGCCACTCCTAGAGTCTACCACAACAACTGTATCTCAAGAGAATACAGTACCACCAATTCCAGGAATTCACCAACTATAGACAAGCAAAAGGACATACAAAACCATACCAACTTCTATAATCGTGAACAAAATAGATCTATGGAGACATATAATGTAAAACCATAATAGAAAAGTCTCCAATCTGGTCAGTTTACACTTACCAGCATGCTCTTAGCCCTTGCTAAACAGAACTTTGACCAAAAAATAAAGTATACAGAAATTCAGTTGAAATTGCATCTGGCCTAGGAAACATGAATGCAAAATTTGAAGCATAGACTAGTACACAAACCTGAAAGATTGATTTCTTTAAGAAATGAAGTCACAGATATGGTAAAAGATTTAAAGGTATAACTAATACAGATATTAAAAAAGAGAATGGAAACACAATAGACAATTTGGTGCTAACAATTCCAATTCCTCAACCTTTGTTAGCATTACAACCTCTGTACTTGAGCGGAAGTATGGACATTCTTGGGCATAGTATAAACCAGATTTGTTTTGTAGAATAAAAAGTAAAGCTATATGTAAACTCTAGATGCAACGAATGCACAAAGTGGAAACACAAATATGGCAAGAGAGTTGAATGAGAAACAATGTTCTACAGAAATATCCCAATATAATTTGATACCTAAACCGAATGTGACCTTTTTGTATGAGATTGTTATTTTCAAAAATGGGCTTGATGGGAGAGCTTTTGAGATTTTCAAGTAAGTGGGTGTCTTTTCAAAACCATTACCAAAACAAATGTTGGAATGCAGTACAAGGATCCACAAAATAATTTGAAAACCTTTCTCATTCAGGTATAGAATTTCTGCAATGTAGACATGTAGAAGAAGAAGAAAATTTTAACGTCCACGAGGCTAAACATAGCCTATGGGACAGCCTGTCAACCTCAGTAAATCAGCTCTTGTTCTATGCAAGCTAATGATGAGGGCACCCATCTTCTCAATGTTCTCGTTGAATAAGTTATGCCAAGAGCTAGCTGTTAAAATATTCATAAATCTGTCCCCACTGTCCTTGTAAGCAACACATTCAACAATAAAATGGTATTCCGTTTTCACATTCCCGGTATTGCAAAAGGGACAAACCTGCTCATCCCACGCCTCTTTTGGTCTTTTCCAATGCCCAGTCTCACTACAAAGCTGATGCGAGTTAGTCCTAAGCTAAGCAATAAGAATTTTTGTTTTCCATGCAATATTGGCCCCTATGTAAGCTTTTTGAAGTTGGTCACATGTAGGATTAAACTCGCTGATATTGTATTTTTTCTTCCTGCCTATCACATTACCCCAGTTCCTCTTGTAAAACTTATCCATAACGAAAACCTTTATTTCCTTGTTATTTGTGGGACACGTGTTGAAATGAATGTTCTATTTACCCATCCACTTGATGTTTTGTTGCATCCACGTCTTCTTCCTTTTGCACAATACCTCATTTAAGACAACCTTAGGCCATCAGTCGTTTTCCATTTATTCGGTTCTTTTAAGGTAACTTAGGAGACGCACCATAGCCATTGCTTCAATAGGGGCAGCTCCCGTTTCGCTTAACATGATACCATATGGGACAGTGCTCTTGATTTTGAACTAGCTTGTGATCAAACGTTTTTGAAATCCCTCTATTTGCTTCCATTGGGAGATGGAGGTGATGCTGGCCCACACCTCACAACCATAGAGAACCGGCAAAACTAAAACACCAAAAAGGGTTTGACTAGTATTCCAATCCCAAACCTCAACCTCTCTACATCTGTTTTGAAGAGCATAAAAAGCCTTCTAGCCTCCTAAAATTATTTTATTTCTACAACCATCCCAACTTAGATTCTTGTTAAGTCTATACCGAGATATTTGTAATCCGTAACTTCTTCAAGAATACTGCCATCAAAATAAAACTTATGCTGATTCTGTTTTTTGCTAGTGGAGAACACCATGATTTTAGTTTTACTTATGTTAACCTGCATTCCCACCGTACTACAAAAACATTCACGAGTATGTAAATGTTCTTGCAAACCACGCACAGACTTGGCAATCAAAATGAGATCGTCCACATAAAAGAGCAGCCTTATTAAAAAATTCTCCCAATTGAATAACCTCACCATTATGCATGTTTAACCACTCTTCAAGTTTGTCAATATATAGACCAAACGGGGTAGGCGATAAAGGACAGCCTTGCTTGACCCTGATATCACACCTAAAACATTTTGAAATGGCAGTTGAAGTTCTAATTTTGACTTTGACCTCTTCATACATCTGATGAACAGCAGCTCTAAGGTGTATAGGAATCCCAAGTTCTTCCATTCTATGCCATAGCTTGTCTCTAGGGACCGTGTCAAAAGCCTTTTTAAAATCAATAAAGCAGTAAAAGATTTCAACCTTATTCTCCCATCCTTTTCAATAATGTGTCTCAAAGTAATGCAATGGTCGATTGTCAAATGCTTGCCCTTTTGCTCATTTCTAATTCTCTTCTGCCCACTTACTGATCCTATTTTCAATCATGCTACCAAAAAGTTTTGCAAACAATGGGTTAATCATTATCATCCTGTAATTGGACGGGTTATTGACATCACCGCTTTTAAAAAGAGGTATCCGTATCGCTAAACTAGTTGTCCAATCCTTAGAGAACCCCTATTGGCTGATATCGTTGAAGATTTTCGTAATATGTGGTGCAAGCACTTTCATGCCCCACTTGAGATACTTTGCTTGTAGCTCACCCAAGTCTTTAGATTTACCACTGCCCATCTTCTTAATGCCCATCTCAACCTCCTGAACAGTGAAAAGATTTGTCATATTATTGACCATGGGTGGAGGGTCCACCTCACAATCTTGCTCATAAAGCTGCATAGCATAGTCAAACCACTGCATAGCCATGATATTATTTTCAGTTTGTTTCTTTCTTGCTTGAAGTTCCTTCCAAAATAACTTGGGGTTATTTTTACCAAGAAAAATTAGTTCTTCCCGCCTTGTGATCAAATAATCAGCTTTTTAATTTTTTCCTCTTTAAAATCTGTTTGTAAGCTTTTATGCTAAAGTTTTCTTTATTTGACTCTTTCAGATTTTTCCTAGCCATTTTACACTCCTCGTCAAAAAAGGCATTGGCTGGAGAACAGTTTGTTTTAGACTTTCTTTTCTTTGCTCTCTTGCACTTTGAGAGAGCCCCATGAATCAAATTTGTTAACTCATGACTATTGATATTGTGCAAATGCATAAACTTCTCCCTATAAAGCTTTTCAAGCATATCCCTGGAAGTGTTACCATTTTTCTGAGTCAAAAGAATTCTGCCTTGTGTAAGTGGTTGCTGAGAGCACTGCATTTTCTCCACATACTACTCCTTTTCTGTCCACATAAAATTAACATACATAGGTTTGTGATCTGACTTCAAATCCCATGTGTGTTCCCCAATCGCAACTTCCCCAATTTTCTCATAAAAATTATGCGAACAAATTGCATAGTCAATCACATTAGCCTTATTGTAGGCATGTGAAAAAAACCCAACTTTGACCACTAAGCTAAACCGTTGCAAATTATTAGATCAAAAGTACCACATAAAGTAAGAAGTTCTTCACCAAAATGGTTGCAGCCTTTAGTATCCTTTGGTACTCTTTCCCACTGTTGTTTAGTATCTTGTGTGAGCCAAATAGGATTACAATTCTCGTTATCGCTGAGTATACTAGCTTGATCACTTCCTGTCCTAGCATTAAAATCTCCAACAAGGAGAACATCACCTTGCTGAGAGAACACAGCAACATTCTTTTTTAAAGCTGCAAATGGGTCTTTATCGTCTAGACCACATTTTTTATACACTTTAGAGACTTGACAGGCAAAGTAACATGCTGCAATCCTGATAAGGTTACTGCTTTCCGAGATCTTGAACCACATAAACTGTTTATTGATGTCTTCTTTTTCCAACTGAATGAGACGCCCTACCTTTTCTTTTACTAGAACCACTATACCTCCATGTCCTTTACCATTACCTGTTGCTCCATTCCACACTGCCAACTTCAAATATCCCTCAAACAAGGGAGTCTTACATCCTTCGTGCTCATGTGTCTCTGTGAGGCAAATAATGTCTCTACCTTCCACAAAAGGCAAGCATGAAACTGTACAAACTAACTATTCAAAGAATCCCTTAATAGTTAATAATAATAACTATCTTTCCATCCATTGCTAGATCATATCAAATATCAATTAGAAATGTTCTTTTTTTAAAAGCATGTCCATCTTTGTTGGGCAATAGGAGACAACTAGCCATACTTGAGACGTTCAAGGGATGCTTGGACATCACTTGGCCTAACTGACCCTTGACATCCCCTGAAGTTTGTGAAATGTTTCCTAAACAGGGCACAGAAAGGGGATGAGGAGAGGGCATTTCCTAGGCACACCCAAATCCCCAAAATCTCTTGTAGGAAAGAGGGGATCCAAGGCAAGGGATGCATCCCCAAGGAGCACTGAACATAACTATTCCAATACGAATCGCTCAAGAAGATTGTAAATTTGTGCATAGAGATGAATTGCTTTCTAGAAGGCTTAAGGTGATGAAAGACAGCCCAATGTGTGGGAAGGAGTCATAAAAGAGTGGGGTTGCTTGCCTTTTCTTGTCATAGTCTCTTCACAATCTTACAATCTTAGTGACCTGAGAAGGCTTTACAGATACATTCAAAATGTACAAAGTATCCTACACTGCAATTGCACACTCTCAACTAAGAACTTCTCAATTTGAAATTGAAAGAAGATCAATGAGAGAATTTTTCTTCACAACACCTAGATATTTAAACAATCTTAGAAGAGACAAAGCTTAGACAACAAACCCAAAAGACTCATAAGTGAAATAAATATCATTTCCAATCTCTCTCACCTTTGACTTACAAGGGCAAAACAACCATATACGTCAAGAGTGAAACGTCGCCTCAACGCAAAACAACAAAGACGCTACTAGAATTGCCATTACATAAGTGAAACCATCACCCTACTATTTATGGCAGTGTTGTCACTAATAAAGTTGTATCTTCTTTTTAATATGTTTCTTTAAAATCTACTTGAACTATGTTTAGTCCAAGATGTCTAGAGCAAGGAAACGAGAATCATCAAGAACTCAATAAACTCATTGAGTACTTGGCAGAATCGCCAAGCCTCAAGTCAAGGCAGACATTACAGGTCCAAGGACTCAAACCCAAGTATTCACAGGTCTGGTCAAACTCCCAAGTCCTGCCAATAAGTCTTGGCCACCAAAGTATAACAGAAAGTCAGATACTAATAAAAGAAATGAGCAAAAATTATTAAAAAACCCTAGAACCTAGAACACTAATAGGCATCCACGACACTTCAATATGCCATTCATTTCATTCGTAAGCACAAACAAGGATGAAAAAAGAGCATTGAAGCAAAAACCAGCAAGTATATTTGAAGTTGATTGAATTGAACTCAAGGAGGGTTGCAGCCCATGGTACATTTTAAAAGTGTCTATAAAACATTTAAATGCGTCAATTATTTGGAGCAGCCCAGCATCAAACATCAATTTGAAAAGGAATTTTGAATCTTTTGGTTTTGTTTTCAATTTTCATTTGATATATCTTCTATATTTATCATTTTTTCAATTTGCTTAATTTTTGTATAAAAACATTAAATGTTTTTTTCTAAGGTTTTTTTAATCTTTTTATATTTACAAAACGCAAATGTTAATTAGCTTTCCTTTCATTTGCTATTGTAATGTATTTGAAACTTGTAGATTCTTATAATGTTGGCCAATGGCTAAAAAAAGGTAAGTTTGTTTGCAATTATTGCAAAAACGAAAATTGGTGAGGAAGGAGACATAAATCACTTCAAATTTCACCTTGCATGCACATCTGGCCTAGATGTGTCTTTGTGCATGCAACTACTTCTTGGTCATGTGTAAGACAAAAAATCAAATAAAGTCCTTTGAAGAGAAAAAGACTTACAAAGGAGCAATGAGAAAAAGATAGTAGTCATAGGCCAAGTTCAAGGAGTCTCTTCTACTTTCACAAATCCCTCCATTCCTTCTGACTTTATGCACTAGTGATAATCAGCAATATTGGACCTAAAGTTTGCAAATCCAAATTGGACTCGTATTTTGTACCATACATTAACTCAAGTTTCCAACGGTCAACCATTGCCTGAGAGCATAAATTGGAATAGACACAAGCATCAAGCAACAAAAAGTGCAATTGGAGATTTTTGGTTCTATTGTTCTAATCTATTCACACGGCAAGCTACACTCTTCTCAGTTTTGTTTAAAGCATGTTTTCTGATTTCTTTATGTCTTGTTTCGGATTTAGATTCTCAATTCTAAATTACTCTTTCTTCTATTTTCTTTGTTATCTTCTTCTTCTGGTGAAGATCCAGTACATGTCATTGCTATTGTTGGGGTGTGGTTTAACACCCCTAACGATAATGAGTTTTGAGTAAAACAAAGGCAAATGTGAAGGCTGCTATTGATGTGTTGTTATGAAATAAGTTGCACAAATGAGAAAGATAATATAAAATATGCTACAAATAGTTTATAATAGCTGAGAATAACAAACCACTCTAAAAACGCAAACCTCCTAATATCTCTAGTGAAAACACAATTCACACACTAACGTTGAAATAAAACTCATTACTTCCTATATATACCTGACTTATGCCTGAGATATCACCCATGCCGACTTAGATATGACTATGTAGGCCCTAGGCCAGCCTAAATAACTAAATAGAAATACAATAATGATAATATGACTTAATTAGGAGTTAAGATAGCCACAAGCCAACTACTTGTAACCCCATGCATACTCCAGGATTAAGGGCATAGCATGAAGTGTGAGATATAGAGGAAGAAGTATTACAACATTACCTCTAACGATTGGACATATAGGAGAAATAAGACATTGTTGAATTTCCTTGTTTTCTCCTCAAGTGATATAGTTTTCATGACATTCACAATGCTTCAAAGAAGATGCAAAAAGCATTGATTTTCATTATCCACTTTTGAAGGGATAGATAGATAGATAAATTTTAACGCCCACGAGGATAAACATAGCCTATGGGACAGCCTGTCAACTTAAGCCAACTTCGGTAACTTGGTTCTTTTCTTGTGCAAGTTGACGATGAGCACACCTAACTTCTCAATGTACTCATTGCTGAATAAGTTATGCCAAGAGCTATCAAATATAATATCCACAAATTTGTCTCTGCTGTCCTTGTATGCATCACATTCTAAAATAAAGTGCTGTGCGGTTTCCACATTCCCAGAATTGCAAAACATGCAAACTCTCTCTTCCCAAACCTCTTTTGGCCTCTTCCAACACCTGGTCTCACAACGGAGTTGATGAGAGTTGGTTCTCAACTGGGCAATAAGAATTTTAGCTCTTCGAGAATGTTGGCCTCTATGTACACTTTTTGAAGTTGATCACATGTGGGGTTGAACTCATTGATATAATATATTTTCTTTCTTCAAAGCCCATTTCCCCAATTTCTCTTGTAAAATTATGGCCAACGAGGGTGAGGCAAATGTTATGCATGTAATGACAAACAATATAACAAATTATGTTGTTGAAAGCAAGGTTGAAAAACTCGGACTCGGCAATAACTCAGCTAACCCAAAATTTTTGAAAAACTCGGCGAAAAAATCGGCAATAAATTGGCAATTTTATCGAACATTTTAAAATATATAATTTCTTAAAATATTCTTAAAAATATATATACACCAAATTCATATATATTCTTTTAAATGAAAAATAAACTTAAAATATTTAATATATAAATAATTGTTTTATAAATATTATTATGTTATTTACTAATTTATATTTTTACTTATTGAAATATATAATTATAGTATTATATAGTATTTTTAAACTTTTTTCTATAAATATCATTTTTACTAAATAAGAATATATTTATTATGTTTAACGTGTGATTGTGTAATGTTAATAATATAATATTATTTGCATACGATATTATTATGTTAACTACAAAGTCACACGTTAAAATATATTATTATATAGTAAATCTGACTAAATTTTATTTATTTTATCACGTGATGGATTTTACAGTTGCAAATTCGATTGAAGATTTTACAATTGGTCACGCTCAAAGCTGTCGGCCCGTCGCTAAAAGGCTTAAACAAATTTATCAATTGATAAATTTTATCCCTCCAGTCGTTGACCCGTCACAAAAAGCCCTAACTCGCCCGAATAAAATGGAAACCTTTAACTCGCCCGTCGCTGGAAGTCGTCGTTCACCAAATGAATCAAATAAAAAACCCTAACTTGCGCTTGATTGTACTTGTTCATTTTTAACTGATTTATTTGCAGAAAAAAGCGCATGATTCCACGATATTTTCAAGTAAAAATCGCAGCGCGAAATTGAATAACGCAGTGCCGCGTTTAACTGCGATTATAATGGGAGGGTTTTTGGCGTGCGATATATCACGATATTTGCAATATCTCTGCGCGATTTTCAACACTGGTTGAAAGTATAATTCTCATTGATAAGTACCAACTCCATATTTTGGACTATGTTCTACTAAGTGCCTTGACCTTATATTAAGGATCTTAGCAAATTATCTCGGATTAAAGCAATTGTGAAGCATGGTAAAAAAAATTCGAAACAAAATATAACCATGCATGGGTGGTAAACTTAATGAGACAATACTCAGACAAGGAGGAGTTGATTTTTCTTGGAATAAGTCAATTTGTAATTAAATTTGTTTCGTTACAATCTTTGCTTCAATCAAAGGTTGCTCATATGCACATGTTTGTTAGTGAAGAGTGGTCTCACTGTATGTATGCCAAGATCATTGAAGAAGTTAACATGATTAAGTGAGTTTATAATGAGCACAACTTCTAGCTTCCAAAGAATAAGACCATGAATGTAAGTGCTTATTTTGTTTCTCTTTTCTAGGTTATAATTTATGTGACTTTTATTTGTTTCAAAGTTATGTTCCCTTCTTCAAATCATCATCTAGTTCCTTATTCATGTTATTGTTTATCTAGCTTGAGTTGCCCTCCCCTGTGTTGTTGATTTGTATGAAGCCATGTACAAGGCCAAAGAGGTCATTACATCCCTTAAGGTGGGTTTAAGGAAGAATTATGTTACATATATATCAATGATCAATAATGGAACCATCAACTTCATAGGCCCTTACATGCAATTGCTCATTTCTTGAATCCGGCATTCCAATCACTCAAAGTTCAAGGCCAATGAGGAAGTTTCAAGGGGCCTCCACATGATCATAGAGCAGATGAAAGTATGTTCTCAACCTAGAGTGAAGATTGTTTCTAAGATTGAGATCTTCATATTTTTGCAAGGAGACCTCTTTGCACAAGATAAATATTTAAGGCAACTCCTACAACATTACAAAAAGCTTAAAAGTTTGATTACAGATGTACTTTAAACTTTTTTCATATTGAACAATCAAATTGAGTCTCTTTTTTTTCTCATTTTGAATGCATGATTGAGAAAATTTAATGCTAAGGTGCCACATCTCCAAAGGATTGTCATACATGCCTTGAGCCAACCACGCAACATTTCAGAATGTGAGCACAAGTGGAGTGTGTTTTAAACCATACACTCCAAAAGACACAACAAATAGCCAATGCAAGGGTGGAATTTTTATCTATTTCTATTACAACCTTCACCTCTATCACAAGTAAATCCTAAGCTCCAACTTGTTAAAATTTGAACCATAATATAGAAGGACAAAATAAGAGTGCAAAAGACAGAAGAACAAAGGCAGGTGGCACAACCTTTTATCCTGGGAAAAACCCTCCTCACCAAGGGAAAACAACCCAACCCACAGAAAGAGCATATCCTTTATTGAGATTCAACACCAATTACAATATCTTGCTCCTTATTGATGTCTCAGCTTGACAGTCAATAAGTCTTTTAACATATTCATCACTAAGGTTGCTCAATGATCATATACAATGAAACAAAGAACAACTAGGACTAATCACGTTACACAAATGAGATAATCGCATATAACATAGCTCACTCACAGAGCATAACTAAAATGTCTGCTAAAACTCTGATGCATAGACGTTGTTCTCCTTTAGAAAATCACTTCGCAGAGAATCAAAAACAAATACTCTAATCTTCTTCTCTTCGTGCTTTCCCTATTGTATATGGGAATCGCACCCAAAACAGATGGGGCTGCTAGTTATGATGATACGATGCAATAAACATTTTCCTTTTGGAATAAAAGAGCGCCTGGGAAGGTGAAGCGCCATTACTTCAGTAGTTACAAAGCAAGGATGTCGATAACACTCAACGGCCAACATGTATGGTATAATGCCAATAAAAATAATAAGACCGATAACAATAACGATCATACAGATGTTATGAAGCACAACATGGAACTGATAATATCAATCGGTTAATACCAAAGTTACAATGACAAAATTTTGATGATGCCGAATATAAAGAACACAGCCCAACAGTTAATATACTTGTCCTTGGTGATTAAGCACATGCTTAATCCCCAACGATAGTGATACAACATTACACAATGTCCATGTCAGCACAAATATGTGGACAGAAGAAACATGAGCATCATCAATGAGGCTCACCAAAAACTTCTTATATAAACCGATAAAGAAGGTAACAGCAAGATCAAAATTGAAGTCTATTGCAGCTATACAACTTCAATGCTCCCTCTTAGCAAGAGAGATTCTTCTAGACAAATGCACTCAGCTGCAAAACAATCAATGTCAATAAATAATCTCAACATATATTTCAAATTACTGTTATTTTCGTACAATAGAATTCACCATAGCTACTCATAGAGGGTGAAATGAAAAGAAAACACATAACAGTAACGTACACCATAGCTACTCCTAGAGGGTGAATACAAAACATATAAAATGTAATCAGTAAAAGTTATTCATCATGGCTACTCTTAGAGGATGAATTTCGAATCACAAAAATAGGTCATGGAGTCACACACATGACTTCCACCATGGCTAATCCCAGAGGGCGGGCCAAGGGCTTTCACCTCAAACTTCTCCCAGAGATGAATGCATTATCACCTTGCCTAATCGCAGAGGGTAGATCAAGGGCTTACACCTCAAACTTCTCCCAAAGAAGAATGCATTACCACCTTGCCTACTCCCAGAGGGTGGAACAAGGGCTTTCACCTCAAACTTCTCCCAGAGAAGAATGCATATAAGCAAGGGAACACTGAGGCTGAAACACTTTCTAAGCAAGAGCATCATTCTCCACTAAGCCAAGCTTTTCTCGAAAATAGCAAACTTCACTCTCGAAAGTGGTTTGATGAGAATATATGCAATCTTCTCCTCTGTAAAGATATACTTTAGTTCAATTGCATTTCTTTGAACCAGATCTCTCAAGTAATGAAATTTAATCTCCACGTGTTTGGATCAGTCATGAACCACTGGATTAACCGAAAGCTTCACACAGCTTTGGTTGTCGCACATAATCACTGTAGATTTGAGAGGCTGCCCAAATAACCCTGCAAGTAATTTACAAAGCCATACAGCTTCTTTTGCAACCACACATGCTGCAACATATTCTGCTTCAGTTGTACTATGAGCTACACAAGATTGTTTCCTGCTACACAAGGAAACCATGGCAGGACCAAGGCTGAAACAACAACCTGAGGTGCTCTTTCTATCAAGTACACAACCTGCCCAATCTGAATCAGAGAACCCCTGTAACTTTAGTTCAACACAAGAAGAGTATTTTAACCCATATCCTATTGTACCATGAACATATCTCAATATATGTTTGGCTGCCACAAGATAAATTTGTCTTGGTTCACACATAAATTGACTTAGAGTATTAACTGCATAACATATATAAAGTCTTGTGTTAACCAGGTACATCAAGGAACCAATTAGTTGCCTATACATAGTAGGATCAACTAAATCTGAATTAGCTGAATCATCATGAAACTTTTTCAAATTTATTTCCATGGGAGTCACCATAGATTTGCAATCTAACATGCCAAATCTCTTTAAAATATCAATTTGCATATTTTCCTTGACTCAAGATGATTTCATTTGATTTTTGTCATACCTCAAGACCAAGAAAATAGTGTAGCAAACCAAGGTCTTTCATTTCAACTTATGAAGCTAGCTCCTTCTTGCCTATGATAATGAGATCATCATTACTCGTGAGAAATAAATCATCCACATACAAGACTAAGATCAGAATTTTGTCATTGTGAACCTTGAAGTATAGATTAAGATCAGCATCATTCTTTTGAAAACCCAAGCTCAAAAGATAGTCATCAATTCTTTCATAACAAAGCACGAGAAGCTTGCTTGAGTCCATATAATGTCTTTTTTAGCCTGCACACATGAGACTCCTTGTTATGAATGATAAATCCTTCTGGCTGCTCTAAATAAACTTCCTCTTCAATGACTCCATTTAAGAAGGTTGTTTTCACATCCATTTGATGAATTTCCCGCCCTTCACTACTGCAATGGCTATAATGGTTCTGATGGAAGTGTAGTGAGCCACTGGCACAAAGGTTTCTTCGTAGTCTATGCCTTCCTTTTGAGAAAAATTCTAGCTACAAATCTGGCTTTGTACTTATCTATACTTCCATCAGTTGCATGTTTAATCTTGAATAACCATTTAGATAAAACAATTGATTTACTTTTTGGTCTTGGGACAATGTCCCATACATCATTTTTTATGATGGATTGATATTCTTCCATCATGGCATCTTTCTACACTTGATGTTTTCAAGCTTCTTCAACATTAGAAGGTTCAGAAGCAATTATGTGACTCATTAATAAAACGTAACCAGCAAACTTATGAGGCTGTTTGCTTTCTCTAGAGGTACCACGAGGGGCTGCAAAAGTTTCAGCTTCTTCCACAATATTCCTAGCCCATAATGGTCTTTTCTTATTGGATGGAGTAGAACTGGGACTTGAAAAAACAACTAGATCGGATTGAACAGCATGATCTTCTAAATCTTCATTCTCCCTCTGAATCTCTGAAGGAGGGTTCGGTTCAACCATGACAAAATCTTGAGAGTGCTCAAGATTTTCTTCATCATTTACAGTGTTAGACTCTTTGAGAGACTTCCAAGCTATATCTTCATCAAAAGTGACATCCTTGCTGATTTCAATTTGTTTTTGACCAAGCACATAAATCCTTAAGGCTTTAGAAGAATCACTATAACCAACAAAAATACATTTCTTTCCTGAAGGTTCCAACTTTGATCTTTTCTCTTTTGGAATATGAATATAGACTAGGCAACCAAAAATTCTGAAGTAACTAATGTCTGGTTTGATTCCTGAGAATGCTTCTTCCGGAGTCATATTGTCAAGAATCTGATGAGGACTACGATTTTGAATGTGGACTGTTGTCCTACACGCTTCAGCCCATAAGAAAGTAGGAAGACTTTGATCATAAATGATAGCTTTTCTGCCTCTACAATAGTCCTATTCTTTCTTTCAGCCACACCATTTTGTTAAGGATTATAGGGAACACAACTCCTTAATCCCAGCTTCAACACAAAAATTATGAAAAATCTCAAACACAAATTCTCCACCATTATCAGATCTCAAGATCTTAATTCTTTTATTAGATAGATTTTTAACCAAAGCTTTGAATGCTTTAAAACGGGACAGCACTTCATCGGATTCCTTAGACTTAAGACAATAGATCCAGCACTTACGAGAGAAATCATCAATGAAATTAATATAATACCAATAACCACTAAGAGAAGCAACAGACATGGGACCACATAAGTCTGAATGAATTAATTCTAGGATCTCTTTAGCTCTAGATTCACTACTATGAAAAGTGCTCTTAATATTCTTACCTAGAGCACATCCCTTGCAAACTACTTCATGGTCTTGATTTAGCTTTGGAAGACCAATAACAGATTTATCCATAGAGGCTAAGGTTCAGAAATTCAAATGCCCAAACCTCTTGTACCAAAGAATATTAGAAATTGAAGAAGAATGAGCAAGAGCCTAAATAGGACGGGCTGAAAGCTTGTAAGGACTATCATGACGAATTCCAATCTCACGGGCTGAAAGAAAATTTGACTTCTTTTTCCATGCTAGGACTTTACCATCAACAAAAGAAACATGATATCCTTTGTCTTCTAAAGCTGAAATTGAAATCAGATTTCTCTTTATGCTAGGCACAAAAAGAACATCACTCAAGTGAAGAGAAATGCCTAAATCCAATTGAAAAGAAGTAGAACCAGCTCCTTTAACTGAATAGCTTGCATCATCTCTAATAATAACTTGAAGATGTGAGTCCTTTTCTTTCAAGTTGAATAGATGATCACGGTAACCAGTGATGTGACACGATGCTCCACTGTCAATCAGCCAGGTATCATTGTTCGTAGGAATATTACTGGAGAGAGAAGAAATAAAGCAAAATCCTTCAAAGTTATCACTTGAGTCCTTTAGAGGAGAAGAGTTCTCAACGAAGGTAGCAGATACTTGAGGCTTTGGCCTTAAGGTACAATCTCTAGCATAGTGACCAAATTTGTCACATCTAAAGAACTGAACCTTTGAAAGGTCCATTTTCTTCTTCTTGAGAACAGGAGCTGAATCTGAACCTTTATCTCTGAATCTCTTAAAATTCCCTTTCTTTCCCTTTTCCTTTAAAGGTGTGGGCAGCAAGCACCTGATCATCTTCATGATGGTTTTTGCGACCGTTTCCTCTAGCTTCAAGTCTGCATTCTTCTTGAATACAATCAGCTCTTAACCTGTCAAGTTTAGGGAGATCATCTCTTCCACTGATGCCTTGAATGAATGATTTCCAAGAGTAGGGAAGTCCATTCATGGCAAGCATAACTAAGTCCTTATCTGGGACAGAATCTCCAATTGAACTTAGCTGATCTTTTAGTTATGTAATCTTCATAAAATATGATACTACTGATGCCCCTCGAGCCATCTTAATATGCAGAATCTAACGTCATAGAGCTAAAGCTCTGTTGGTGTTATTGAACTCATACAAATCTTTTAAAGTCTAAAACATCTCATTGGCTGAAGACAATTTGGAAATAATGGGAACCCAATGTTCCTTCACTGAGTCAATCAAAATTTTCTTAGGCATGACTCTATTCTTTCTCCATAAAAATTTCTCAGCATCATCAAAAAGTTCTGTTGGATCAGAATTCACATAATCAAGAAGGTCATTCTCCTCAAGTGCAATCAAAATCTTAAATTTCCATGAAGAGAAGTTAGAAGAACCATCAAGTCTATCTTCAACCTTTAAACCATTAACCATTGTCACACGCTGAGACAAAACAAATGGAAGAAAATCAAATGACACAGATGACAAGATACTTCTGGTTTTGGACCGAGTTTCTCAAACCTGCTCTGATACCATGTTAAATTTGAACCAAAATATAGCAAAACAAAACAAGAGTGCAAAAGACAGAAGAACAAAGGTAGATGGCACAACCTTTTATCCTAGGAAAAACCCTTCTCAACGAGGGAAACAACCCAGCCCATAGAAAGAGTATATCCTTTATTGAGATTCAACACCAATTACAATATCTTGCTCCTTATTGACGTCTCAACTTGACAGTCAATAAGTCTTTTAACATCTTGATCACTAAGGTTGCTCAATGATCATACAATGATCATATACAATGAAACAAAGAACAACTGAGATTAATCACGTTACACAAATGAGATAATCGCATATAACATAGCTCACTCACAGAGCATAACTAAAATGTTTGCTAAAACTCTGATGCACAGACATTGTTCTCCTTTAGAAAATCACTTCGCAAAGAATCAAAAACAAATACTCTAATCTTCTTCTTTTTGTGCTTTCCCTGTGAATCGCGCCCAGAACAGACAGGGCTGCTAGTTATGATGATACGATGCAATGAACATTTTCCTTTTGGAAAAAAGGAGTGCCTAGGAAGGAAACGCTTCACCTTACTTGGTGTTCCACCAAGTAAGGTGAAGCGCCATTACTTCAGGCATTACAAAGCAAGGATGCCGATAACACTCAACGGCCAGCATGTATGGTATAATGCCAATAAAAATAATAAGACCGATAACAGTAACGGTCATACAAATGTTATGAAACAAAACATGGAACCAATAACATCAATCGGTTTATACCAAAGTTACAATGACAAAATTTTGATGATGCCGAATATAAAGAACACAGCCCAACAATTAATATACCTGTCATTGGTGATTAAGTACATGCTTAATCACCAACGACAGTGATACAACATTACACAATGTTCATGTCAACACAGATATGCGGACAGAAGAAACACGAGCATCATCAGGGAGGCTCACCAAAAACTTCTTATATAAACAGATAAAAAAGGTGACAGCAAGATCAAAATTGAAGTCTCTATCATAGCTATACAACTTCAACACAACTTACCCCTATCACTTTAGAGGAGATTGATTCACAATCAAATTGGATCTTTGTGGCTGGAGATCTTATCTTCAATTAGGATGACCTTGCAACAATTGTAGTTGTGGCAAAGGAGAGAACACAAGTAAATCCCTTGAATTTTGACATCATTGGCATGTAAATATCATGGTTGCATCAACATTGAGGACCTATATCGGATGTGAGCACATGACACACCATAGAGCTATAAACATTGGGCCAAGCAATGTAAGCTCCTCTCAACCGTAGTTGTAATTTTGATCTATTGTTGTGTCTTTAAAGTTGATTTAACAAAGGATGCATAATAAAAGATTTAAATCCTTTAAAAACTCTATATTTCATGGCATTTTCAATTTGCCAGGTCAGTTGTCAAATTTGAATGCTAGTCAAAGTTCAGCCTGTTGAGTCCAAATCTTCTAATTATGGTCTGGATCAACTCAGAACTATCTATTACCTCTGTAGATCAGTAATGCATAATGTACTTGTTGAAAAACATGAATCAAGATTTTTTATGAGCACTTCAAGTTACTCACTAGAGATTGCATGTAAAAAGATAGAAAACATGAATTCTGTTCTAATCCATTTCAAATCACTTACACCCCATTTTTCATGTGCTCAAGCAACAAACCCTTTGAACTGACCTAAGGTATGAATAAACCTAATCAATTATGAAGTCACTCTCTGCATGCAACATCTACAGCACATCCTCTGTTCCATTCTATTTTACATCCATTTCTTAAATCATTTCCATTTGATTTTTATACTGTACAAAGTTGCATCATACTAACCAAGAGCAATCTCTCCTAACTGCTGCATCTTAGAGATGAGTACATTTTTTGAGCAGGGTAACACAGACGATAGCTTTAGGCATCATGAAACTTTGCCTAAAATTTCTATATCTACCAGCATATCTTCTAACATTTCTTGCAGCAGCATCGTAGAATGACAAAAAATGAGAAAAAAACAATACCATTTCGTAACAAAGATTCCAAATTTATAATATATGTAAACCCTGTGTATTTTTTTTCTCTTAGTAATTTTATACCCAATCCATTTGAAGCATGCAAATTCCATTGTAAAGACATCTTTGTCTCCACTTGTCCGCAAAACTTTGTAGGTGTTATTCCAAAGTGGCATAAAAATCTTGCATTAAGAAAAATATTGTATAGTTCCAAGGTGAACTAATGTAATAACAATCAAGAATCAATCAAGTAGAAATTAGTTGCATCTACAAAAAGGTAGACACATCAAAAATTATACAAGCTGATTTGATTTTAATATACTCAAGTGTTCTTACAAAAGTAAAGGGCAATAGGCCAATTAAATCAAGCCACAAGATCCAGAATAAGATTGAAACACATTGAGATAGAATGCTGGCACGCACTGTATCTAATGATCACATTTAACCTAGCATAAGTGGTTATAACATATAATTATATGGTAATCCCGCCATTGTGCATGTTCGTCATCACTCAAAGATGAAAACTAGAGCATTTCTAACAAACAGTCTCTCATGGATAACAAGACATGCAGAAATCCCCTTTTTTACAAGGGAAGTTTGTTCACCAAGAAACACTATAGCAGATTAACCCACTTTCGTTATAAGGATTTTCAACTCTAATACAATGTCAACATGACTAAGACATGATAGAGGCTCACACACAAGTACATAAAGATGTTAAAAGGAATCCCATTGGAGAATCTCTAGTGTATTTAAACAACACATCGCAGAGGTTAATATAAAAAACAAATGCTTTTGTTTTCAAAGACTTGTTTGGTTGGCAGAAAAATTTTGTCAAACATCTTCACCTACCTAATCATTAGCTCATAGTAGATACGCTTCAGTTCCAGTATTGAAGGAATTTCAGGAGGAGGCTCCTCAACCATATTATCACCTTCCTTTGGTTTCTTTTTCTCCTTTGATGTATCAGCATCAAATCCTTTGGGGTTGATCTTCCTAGAGAGTATCTGGGCACGCATGTAATCTTTCCTATCCAAACATAATCGAACCTGCAAAATGTTGCCAAATATAATGAATAGGATATACCTTTTGAAAGATAATGGTCTTCATATGTCTAAATCTAGAAATTGAAATGCAAATCAAGGAACTACTCCCACAGTGGCAACGCATATATAGCTCATAAATTCATACCTGTTCAAGGATGAATGCTATTTTTTCTGTCTTAGCCATTGCTCCAAATGTCTCTACCTGTAATATGAAATAGTTGCATCATAAACCATGATTAGCAAACAAAAGATTGAAAACAGGAACAAAAGTAAAAATTTCATGATCACCTCTCCACATATAAAGCAATACATCTACCATGCAAAAACATACATATTTTTCACAAACAAACAATAAATTACAAAATTTGAAGCACAATTTTCCAATGATTGCTATGAAAAAAGAAGAACCAAGTTCAATACGTACAGCAACTTCTTGCATTAGGTCAGCCGCCTCAGCAATAAGACCCTGTTCCTCCTTTATTTTTGCAAGCTTTCTGACCAATCGTGCCCTTTCTATTTCAACATAAATCTGATACACAACCCATCAATAGTAAAAATTAATAATATTATCCAGACAATAACATAAATTACAGCTATAGAAGAGGAAGGAAACCAAGAAAGTGCCCACACACCTTCCCAGCAGAGACATTATTCAGTGTTTTGATGAGCTCAATTCGTGCATCCAAGTCAGGTGTTTCATCAATATACTGCATTGCTTGCTGGACCATGGCAGTGACTGCCTGCATGCACCACAAGAGATCACATTTAAATTTAACAATGACAACTGAAGGCTTGGCCATAATATGCATACTGAACAAAGCCCCCAAAAGTATAAATCAACTTTCATCTAAATCCTCAACAAAAGAGCATGTAGTTCAGTAAGACTAGCTCACATGAAAACACAAATAGAATGCAAACTTGTAAAGAAAGATTTTTGAGTTTACTGATTAAAGTTTACTGATCATACATAGATCCAAACATTTGCACTCTTCAGTGTTTACATAAATAGAGTGTTTACTGATCAGTGTTTGTGAGTCTTCATACATAGATCATCACTACTGCAATTAATTATATTCTGATTTGAACTTCCAAAGATTTTTGAGTTTACCGATCAGTGTTCATATCCATACAATAACGATGGTCCATAAACCCAAAATGCCCCTTTTTTAATAATTTTCGCCATCTAAAAGCCAACAATTTGAATTTCCTTGGAGACTCTTAAGAGTCAAAATATGATCCACTCCTACAAAGTTCACCACAAGAAAGCTTAACCTCAAGGTTGTGATCACATTTTTTCCATTCAATACCGTGTGCCACTCCTAAACAATTAATATCCCAATCCTCTGAGAATCAGATTGGGAAGATTCCAATATGTTAAGATGCAAACTTGCTTTTTGATAGAATTTTAACTACACTGCTAAGGCCTACCATGACTAAACTCTAGTTTTTTAATATATGTGAAAAATATAAAGATGTAAGGATGATCTAGCCCTATCATGGCAGCAACAATGCTATTGACTTCCTTGTTTCTAAACCCCATGTGGCTTGCTATTCAAGTCGAGCATTCTCAAGTTGCTCAATCATTATTTAATTTAACCTCAAACTTGTATGGTTACACATCTTCAACCATGCAAAATTTTGGGGGTTATAAAATGGTCCTTGCTCCAAGACTGGGAAGTTCCTTAGTTGCTGATACGGATGCGGATGCGGATGCAAAATCAAGTGTGCGGATGCATTAATTTTTTATTTTTTATTTTTTTTTGAAGGGGGGGGGGGGTTTGGATGCGTTTATATATATATATATATCCACAGGGCACCCAAGCGCATCCACGGGCCCAGCGTCCAGTGTCCATTTAGACGCTTTTTTCAAAAAAAGAATACATATGTATATGTATATTATATGCATCCACTAGACACCCAAGCGCATCTGCGGGCCCAGCATCTAAAGTCCATTTAGATGCTTTTTTCAAAAAAAATCACTTAAAAAACAATGTAACGTGCAATATAACTTTTTTTGGAGATGATAAGGATTTTTTTTGCGAATCCATATGATTCTGGTTCGGATTGATGAACATTGAATCATGATCTATATTTTGATTTTGTAATTGTAATGATTTTCTGATTTGCATTGGAATCGTGAACATAGACATATATGATATCGCTTATTAGTTATTTCAATTTGAATATTATTATATTTGTGAACTATCAGCTATCTTGATCAATGGTGAAGTATCATACTATCAAATGATTTAATTTTGTATATTTCTTGCATTTCTTTGCATATATATATATATATATATATATAGACGTATGTATATGCATATACATATGCATATGTATATGTATAGATAGATATGTATATATATCTATATATGTATATATATATACATATATATATATATAGATATGTATATACATATATATAGATATGTATATACATATACATATTCATATATATATATATATATATATATATATATATATATATATATGAATACATATACAAATGTATATTATACATATGTATTTTTATATGTATATACATATATCTATATATATATATGCAAAGATATGCAAGAAATATACAAAATTAAATCATTTCATAGTATGATACTTCACCATTGATCAAGATAGTTGACAGTTCACAAATATTCAAATTGAAATAACTAATAAGCGACATCATTTATGTCTATGTTCACGATTCCAATGCAAATCAAAAAATCATTACAATTACAAAATCAAAATATAGTTCATGATTCCATGTTCATCAACCCGAACCAGAATCATATGGATTCGCAAAAAAATCCTCATCATCTCCAAAAAAAGTTATATTGCACATGTTACATTGTTTTTTAAGTGATTTTTTTTTTAAAAAAGCATATAAATGGACACTGGACTCTAGGCCCGCGGATGCGCTCGGATGCCCTGTGGATGCCACCCGAAAGTGCATCTTGGGCACTCGGATGCCTAAGGATGCGCCGGCCTCAGATCCGCATCCAGCACCAGGACGCCCGCATTGGTAACTAAGCTGGGAACACTCACAAAAACAGTTTCAAGTTTGGCAATTAGGATATTTAGATTAAGACTCACTTTCCCACTTCCTTACCCTCCTTATCAAATTTAAAGGATTTCTTATGAGTACTCACAATAGTTTTTCTCAAGGCCTTCACGTATTTTCCAAGAGTATTTTTCTTAACCCTATTGGCCCTCAACACTCCTTGATGACTGTTACCAAATCTTGTATCAGTCTCATCACAGTGAACAATGATGGAACCATTTCAATTCCAAACAGTGATGCTCAATGATCCCTAGCTTCCACACAGTTTGTTCCTTGGGGGTTCTTGTTCCCCCTTGGCTATATGTACTAGTTTCTCGGACACTAGTACATTGTATTTCTTCTTTTGTTCTTCCCTTTTATGGGGCCTTTCTAGATTTCTCTTCCTAGAACTGTATATTGTAAATTGATGTGCTCAAGTCCCACTAACCTACTTTTGGTCATCCATGGATATTAATATAATTTCTTTCTTTCTTGCTTTCTTTCTTTCTCCTCACTAAAGTCATAGCTTTTTCCAAAGAAGTTGATTCAAACAATATTACATTTGTGTGGATCTCAACTTGAAACCTGGGGATGTATTTTTTCTGCACCATAATTGAGGAAAGTTTGGCCTTGGACCCCAAAAACTTGAAATATCTATTTCTAATTTCTCCATAGACGTGCCTTACTAGAAATACCCATTTGTCTGCCATTGGATGCACAAAAACATCCAAGTCTTAGCAACAATTAACTTATCTTCTTGCACCCTAAATGCCAATATGAATGTAATCAACCATTCATGGATCTTGTCTACATCCTTAAAAATCAATTTGTAAAACTTTACTCTATAGATTATAAGAGAAACATTGAGGCCCTCGTACTCTTCCTCAACCTCTCTTTCATGAGCTGCAAAATGAGGGTTTATCTAAGAGTTTACATCATCCTAATCTTGTTCCAAAATAATCTCATGTCTGAATCAATCAACTTTTTTCCCAAGGAATTTATCTCCCTGCTCATCTCCAGCATAAACACTTTATGGCATGATTGTTGTGGCCATGATTATCGGCTGAGGCCTAATTCCACCCTCTATATTGCAACATTGCAAGAGAACAAAGGAATGAACCTGCACAATCTATAAATTGAAAAAACAAAATATTAAAAAAATGGGGGCAGCTGCACACATAATATGGATTGACACCTTCAAATCCAATATGCATGAGGTCAAGTGACAAGTCTCTATATTAACCTAATAACAACTCAGCAAGAGAAACAGTGATGCACCTTCGGAAACCACTCAAAAGTTATGTGCAAACCCTATGAAACTCTAAAATACGAATACTCTAAACATCACCCCTTTAATACATTGACACAAAACATAAAACCTAAGTTCAAGATAGACCATAATATACTCCAAACACCACATTGTGTCTACGTAATAACATGGGTTGTGTTTCTTCTTTTCATTTCATGATTAGAAGACTTCTGACTTAGATGTGTAAAAGGGGGAACAACAGTAACCTTTGCAAATAGGCCAGTGGATGAAAAAACAATTTACAGAGTTAAAAGGCAACCAAAATTAAAAGCCATCCAGGATGATGGACTTGTAGTTCAATATGAACCTACCAAAGTAAAAACTTTTTTTTCGCTAAAGCCTGACTTAAGTTGTTTATGAAATATTCCACTACAGTACCTATACACATCAATTAAAACCTCCTACCTATATACATTATATACTTAACAAGCACCAAAAGTAGATGACAAGGAGACTGACCATGTTCAAACACCATCTGAGAATTTAATTTAAAAAATCTAGTCTAAGTAAAAGCCATTAATTTCTTATTTGTGGGCAACAGATAACAAAAGAGGTAAAATCATGACCTATTCCAAATAAGAAAGAATATAACATTACAGTATTCCTTGGAGAAGACTGTCAATCCTTGCTTATGTGAAAAAAGAGACGTTCTATCCACAGATTTTGAAAGTTTCTTTATGTCAAGGTATATGTTGGAGTATGATCAACCTCGCTTACAAACAAGATTTGGAACAATATGTCATTTCCATCAATCAGTTCAAGAACGATAAATTTTAAATTTGTTTTCGGAGGTTTTCTCCCCAATTTTTCACATCTTTCCCATCTAGAAAAGGCAATTTAATTTCAGATAAAGACTCTTCCAGACCTATTCATAGCAGGCCTCCAAGAAACCTGCCTTCATAAACCTTCATTGCAAAATAGTAATCCCTCTTACAATTGGTTTCCAAATCTGGATGCCAATTTGTTATCCTATAGAGGAATTCTTCACAGACCAGTCATTTTGTGAATATTTAGTGCTTGATATTTCTTTTGAATTCTCTTATGCAGCTAAAAATGGTTACATATGTCTGACAGGCACCTTTAGTATGATTATATGGATCGGGGACCTTTCTACAATTCAATAGATAAATTTCAGGTTCTCTATCAGCTCACATACATTTTTTTAGCATTTCTAGCTCTTTTATGTTTGTTCAGCAGACCTTTGGTTAAAAAGAACATTCTGACCTTTTCTAAAAGTGGTTTGCATTCCCAAAAAATTCATCACTTGTCAATAGTGAAATTCTCATAACAAAGTAAACCATATCTTATTTTCATTGTCCTTGTCGCTAACTTTGCAAATTCCTAATAAGTGTATAGTTTTGCAATTTCCCAACAACTGTGCCCTCATAGGTTGTAAGAATGATAGGGGTTCACCCCACAGTGCGACAGTAGTCGCAAGCCCTGTTGAGCGGGCGGTTACATGTTCGATTCCCACCCATTGCAGGTCACCGAGGAGAAGGAAGCGCACTAACCAAGGAGCAGTATGCAGTTTTTCTTGACTGCCACACATGGTACACACTGGTGAAAGACTGATTCAAAATAGTACCTTGGATGCCTCTTGGTCTGCTTAGTATCACGGGTGATCAATTCCATACCTGCTCACAGGTGGATATCGAGGGGAGATACAAGGTGGTGAAGCCGTCGGTTAAAGAAAACTACAGGTCGCTGTCAGCCGAGTGGGAGGCATAAGGTGTCTCGGTGGCAGATGTGTGAGAGGGAGGCATAAGGAGGCAGTCAACACTGGAGAGATAAAGAGGTCCATTGATTGAGGTGGTCCTCGTTCGGGGAGATATAAGGAGGCTGCGATACCACCAAGTCGCACAAGAAACAACAATGTGATCAGCTTGAGACAAATAAATGAGGCATTCATGCCTCGGACTATAAGATGTAATCACTTCAGGGATGGGCTCCCAAAAAAAAAAAATTGTGACCCCAGGTTCATAGCTCCAGTCAAAAGGGTTTACCGATCAAAAAAAAAGGAATGATAGCTTATTGCCCATAACCAAAATCCCTAAAAACAATATAAAAAGGCTACTCATTTGAAAAGCTTAAACTAATTTTTAAATTGAAATTGTCTCAAAGGTTGGGTAGAGCTATTGCATCTATCTCAACATTCTACATAGAAAACTGGGAAAAAATGCCATCATTAGCATGTTTCATATCAAATTCTAAGTTTCCATATTTCAAATGTTCTAGCTATCCCCATATTAATGCCCTAGCTTGTTGAAGATAGAAACCCACATAAGTAGCAATAAAACATCCTTGTGAGTCATATGCAATGTATAAGTACATACATTACCATGTTTTATCTTGCAATGCTAACAAAATTTGTTCCTTAATGAGATCCTCTATAATAAGCACGTATCCCATTTGGCAAAGATTCCATTTAATAATCAAACAACTTCTATTTATGGGAATTGAATAAGTTTTTTTCAAATTTTTGAATCTTCAAATCCTAATGAAAACTTTATTCTCCCAAGCACTTGAAAAAGTAAGAAATATATACTATAGACATTTTCTCTTCTAGGGTATTTGCTTCTTAGTAAAAATTCAGATTTTAGGTCTTTGTAAATGTTATTAATAACAAGCCTATATACGCTATATGGTACCATTCATGGGTTATATACCTGCTTAAGCTGTCCTCTTCTCTTGGATAGAAGAGTAATTTGCTCATTTAACGTCTTCCACGCACGTGCCTCATAGCAAAGCTGCACTATTGCAACCACCACTTTCCGAGTACCAGAAACATCAGCAGCAAGCCTCAGCTGCTTCTCTATGTCTAAAAGGGAATTAATGGCCAGATCCAGTTTTCCTTCCTGTGCAGCAGCACAAAAACCAATCAATACAAGAATTCCATAAAATTAAATTCCTTAAAACTTCATGTGTATGCTAAATGATGTGAAAACTATTAGATCAAAAACAGGTCAACTCCCAAGAACAGCGTCAATCATAACACTTGGAATGATATGAAAATACCATACTACTATATCAGCAACAGGTCACACTCATTTCCATCAAAAGACTTAAAAGTCGTAACACAATGAAGATATGGAAATACTATACAATTATCAAAATACAGGTCTCAACTGTTTTCATGAACAGGTTCAAAATCATAATACATTGAATGTAGAAATATTATATATTATATAAAAAAATGGTCACACCTATTTCAGCGAAAAGAACAGAATCAAACCATTAACCAATGAATTGAGAAAGTAACATACTATAATATCAAAATTAGGTTACAACCATTTCAATGAACAGATTCAAAATCATAATACAATAAATAATATGAAAATACCATACTATAGTATCAAAAACAGGTCACACCTGTTTCAATGTACAAAACCAAAACCATAATATATAGTAAGTCGTACAATTATTATGCTATTGTATGAAAAACAGACCAGATCCATCTCTATGAACATAATCAAAATCATAATGCAATAAATTTTATGGAAATACTATAATCGTATCAAAAACACGTCACACCTGGTTCCAACCAGGTTCCATTTACAGACTCGGAATCACTAAAAAAAGAATAATGTAGAAAACTATAGTATTATCTTAGAAAGATTATGATCCATTTCCATGAACAGACTCAAAACTATCATATAATAAATAAGTATCGAAATACCATGCTACCAAATCACAAACAGGTCACAACTGTTTCCGTATACACAATCAAAATCATAATACAAAGGTCACACCAGTTTCCACAAACAAACTCAAAGTCATTGTTCGGCATACCCCAAAAAAACATTCCGAAAGAAGTTACTGCGAGAAGAAAAAGAACAAAAAGAGAGAGAGAAATAGCCCCGAATGCGCAAAACTGCTCATTCCCTCCCTGTTAAATCAAAAATCGAAAATTCTGGGTCACAGGTACACTACGTAAAAAATATAATATGCAAGACGAGCAACTGATTATTGTCTGGAAAAACTGGGTACTGATTCTTGCCTGAAAAAAAGGGGTTTTTTTGGGGGTCATTTTAAACAATTTTGAACCAATTTGTTTTGCATACTGTTATTGTGCGTTTACCTCACTTTCTATACGCATTTGCCTCTCTCTCATTTCGGTCGAGCCGAGATCGAGAGCAACTTGTGCGTCACCTAGTCAGAGTCTAAATAACAGGCTTAAACTGAGCAGAAATCCCATGATTCCCCAAGCTATCGTGCATTCGAAGAAAAGATGAAAAAGGGTTATGGGCTCCAATCCTAGCATTAAGAATTTAAGCATGTTAAAGGCAGAGAAGGACATATGAACCTGGAGAGCAGTTTTCTTGTGTTCAGCAATGTCAGAGTCAAGGGCATCCACGACTACAGATTTGTGGGAATCTTCCTCCATCCCTTTTCCTTCCATTCTGCTTCTACTGCAACTCTGAACAGTTATTTACGTTCCTTCTCACGGGCTCTTCAAATTCACAACCCACGGACAATCTGTTCAGAAGCGTATTTTGCCCTCCGTATGAAGCGTAAACACAATACTTCGTGAGAGGTTTTAATGTGAAAAAAAAAAATTTTATAGCAAATCCTTGTTTACCCTCAGCCCTTCCGAAAAGCTTTTAAAGAAGCGAAGGCACCATAAAAGTACTACTGTGCGCCGAAAGGTATTTACAGGTATTTTTAAGTTTGATTTGTATTTCATTTCATTATTCCTACTATTAATGAGGAAGGTGTTTTGTTAACTCTCAAATATGTATAATTTTTATATTTTTTTATTAAACAATATATGTTCATTGGATTTTTAAAGCTTATGTATTAGAGAGCAGTTGTATATGAATCATTGTATAGTATTTTAGATGTTATCAAATTAGTTTTTAAAATGTATTATTTTTAAAAATAAAAATAAATATTAGTGGATTTTTGGTGTATTGGTGAAATTGAATTGTTATGAATGAGTTAAGTTTTGTTGAGTGCAAGACCCCCAACATTTAAAGGGATGAGGTTGAGTTCGTGTGCTAGGCAAATATGACGGAATGGAGACCCCTCAGCACTTGGCTCTTAGTTGAAGAGGTTCAAGATGGAGACCCCTTAGCTTTTGAATCTTAATTGAAGAGGGTTTATGACTCATGTGCTTGCATCAAGTTGTTCAATGAATCTAGGTATACAAAAAACAAAGAAAAAATCAAATTAAAAGAAATCACAAATTGTGGTTTTCTACCATACATATTGTTGGAATTCATGGAGTTACAATTTTCCAGTGGCACACATTTTATTAAGTGTGTCATCAACTTTTGAATGAATTTGAAAGCTTAATATTTGTATATTACCACAATCCACTTTAATATAATTAGATTAATTATGTTGTGGTATTGATCTTATTACATTAATTAACCTACATACTCATTAAAGATTTTGTTTTGTTTACATCAACAATGACGTGTAGAATCTCGCAGATTTATATTTGGATTCAACGATCTAATCTACATAAAACTACGATAAATATTGGATAGGGAAAATTGTTCTTTAGAGCTTTTCCATGGGAGCTTAATCTAGGTTTTTTTGGATTGATTTTATAAACTAAATCAAAAGGGTTAGAAATTTGTGATATGGTTGTCCATAAATGTGATGTCTTGTTTTTAGAAGCCTTGAAACCCTCTCAGGGAAGTGTTCAGGATCAAAAAAGTTTGATATTTATAGTATTTTTAACCAAGGACTACACACATATTTAGTCAATAGGTTATTTGTGGGAGCTTTGCTCCCAAATAAATAAATAAATAAATAATTGTTGGAAAATTGTCAGCCCTTCACGTTATTATTTACTTTCTGATCATATACTCAGATTTTATCTCCCTCTCTATGTTTTTTTATTTTCTCCCATGTTTCTATTTTTTCCCTTATACCTACCTATCTTTGTTTTTTTTTTAATAAAATTCACTTTTGTTATGATGAGGATAAGATTATTTCACTATTAAGTTTCTAACTTGAATGCAAAAGTCATCTTGTTCTAATAAGGATAAGATTGCTTCACTAGTAAGTTTCTAATTTGGATGCAAAAGTCATTTGATTGGCTATCTCTACATGCATATATATCTTAGAGCAAGTATTTTCAATTAATTCATTTTCTTTGTTAAGTTGTGTACTTGGTGTCTATTGATGTAATGGCAGCCATGATCATTTGTGAAATTGCTTGTGTTGTTTGCTTCAAAATTGTGTGTATTAAGTAACAATAGCAGTCATAACTTTTGTTATGTTATCTAACAAGGAGTTTGCTCTGTAGTTGTTGGATCGTACTATTTTTCATCACAAAACTTTATGAATAGTTAGTGTTAGTCATAGAAGCTTGAGCTACACAAATTTTGTTGGAAAACATGGATTAAGTTTTATCTATTCAGTTTTTGGAGCTGTAGAATCTTCAACTGTTCAAAAAAAAATTAAATATAATCTTTACAAATGGTTGTTGCCTAGGATCCAAAGAAGCCTCCATAAGCATCAGTCTTACCTTTATAAGGAAATATTTTTTTTTCAAATTATTGCTATTTTTTTGTTGTTACAATTGTAACATTTGTAGCTACATTTTGACTATAACTGGAGAATTGTGAGCCCTTCCAATCATTTTTTTTCCAAATCATGCAGATCTCTTCAACTCATATGTTATCATCTTCTCTGATTTTTTTCACCTCTATCTTTGTTTTTTCATGTTTTTATCTTTGTTTTTTTTCCTTGTCCTCTATTTTTTCAGGTGATTTATCATTTGTTAATTTTGAACTCTAACCCCCTCGAATAAAGATATATGTGTACAAATTGCAGCAAACAATATTTCAAAGAATTTGGAAATCATCAAAGTAATTTCCAGGCATACCCATATCTGTGGATTCTTTTGGTTGGGGTTTCATTGAATAATTTGAAGCATTGGATGTTTTTAAGGAGGAAAAACTTATTCCACGAGTATTTTTATCAAAACAAAATTAGTTATTATGTTTCTTTGAGAAATGTAATTTTAGCAAGATAAGTTGCAAATTGGGATGTAATGGTAGTGGTGAGCGTGTGATTTTTCATGCCCTTTGGAGGCCATGATTTGCATGAATGTTTTCTTTTAACTTTTGTAAACCGTTATTTTGACTCACCCTTACGCTCACTTTATGATGTGGTCAACTCATGGTGGGAGAATGCAATAGATGAGTATGAGTGAAACTAATAATTTACATGATTTTTTGTTGCAATTAGTAGAAATGTTGAAGTTACATTTTCACATAGAAAATATTCTTGATGAACATTATTTAAAAAAAAAACTTATAACAAGTTTGATAAAATATTTGATGAACAAACTTACAGACAATATTTTCTTGAAATTAATGATTCATTTTCCAATATATTTTGCAAGTTTGAAAGAAATGATTTTTTATATAATATAAATTTTGGAGAAAATCTTGTCTATTAATTTTTAATATTTGACCTGTAGATCATACTCTATGATCTTTCATAGAAAAAAAGCTAAGATAAAAGAGTGCAGATTTCAAATACTAACAATTGTTTAAAGGTTAAAATGTCAAGGAGACTTAAAATATTAGTGAATAAAATCTCGTGATGAAAAGGTAATTTTTTATGGGTTAGTTTTTTTTAAGGAAGAAGATTTTAAAAATTTATTTTTAATAACAACTGGCCAAGTTTTCATTTGACATCTATATAAAACTGATATATTTGCCAAAATACAAATGTATTTTTCAGAAGAAGCTAAGGGATTCAAAAAAAAAATCTAAGCTAGTCGTCTATGAAATGGAGCTTTCTAAATTTTTAGCAAGTCCTCTAGAAAATATTGAGGAGCATTTCACAAAGTTGATGGTCTTGGGCCATCTATTTTGTAGCAATGGTCAAGTTTAAAATTTTATGTTCAAGAAAGAGGTGTTGGTGGTGTCATGATTTTTTTAACAATAATTGAAATGTTTGTTAAATAGATAATGTTAAAAAAATTAGATGCATGATGTGTCGTGTAATGCCCCACCAAGGAACCCAGGATAATTTAGCCTAAAACATGTTGCTATGTTTACAAAATAATTTATTTTCTTAAGAGTTTACCAAATAATAATGATAACAATTTGCGAAAGCAATACAACATAAGATACAAACAAGTACATAAGTACAACTCAATTATAGTTAACGACTCTCAAGGGTTCCGTGATGTATAATTATGTATACATTAATTAATTTTTTTGGATTAAGTATAATTATAAATCTCACATATACAAATGAATAACAAGTACAGCCTCATATAAATGAAACATAGATACAACTGATACCATAAGGTATACATAATAAATCAACATCCACTACACAAGTCGTAGGGTGTGTAACAATAATCGAGTACAAAGTATAGTACAATATCCTAAAAGAATCACATCTGAAGACCTGATACAAGGTACAAATATAAACATCATAAGATAGATATGAACAAGTCTCTAATGAAGATTAAGAAGAAGGTAACAGCAACAAGGATCATCCAGCACCTGTACAAGAATGTCAAAATCTCAAATGGTAAAAGAATCACTACCACCCGACCTCGTGGAAGCAAAGGTCCACTCCCACCATGTTGAGGAGATAACAATAGACCCCACTTAGATAACAATCACAAAATCTAACACAACAAAACAACTAAGCAATGGATCCTAAAGGATCTCTATCTCAAAAAGTACCACCAACTAATGATAAAGAAAAGATAATAAATATCAAAATACCAACAAGTACCAATACCAACCACCAACCACCAACTACCAAATACCAACCACCAAATAATACTGAAATACCAAAGACACACCACTAGAGGCAAATGTAGAAACTACGGAGGAGACTTAGGTACATACTATGGGAGTGTCATCACATGGACAACTACTTTCAAGTTACCCTAGACTGGTCTCTCTAGACCCCAGACCCTCAAGAGTTTATCAAGTTGAGTTACCCTCAACTGGCCACTCTGGACCCCGGACCCTCAACATGACCCATGTGGAACCAGAATGCCCTCTCATGAAGATGAGGAATTCTAATCATACCTACTCTCTAGGTATTAGCCCATTCTCATCCTTAGCCTATACAAGCACTCAAGGCACGGGCAAGGCATCCATAATTAATCTTGTATTTAATGTTATTCCCAAGTTTTATTATTAGATTATCACTTACTAACAAACTTACAATAGGTTACCCTGGTACTGACCTCTTTGGGTCCCAGACCCCTACTTTGAGCCACTCCTCTAAGATGCACCTATTTAACCTCCCCTAGGCTCATAGATCACAAATAGATCTCACAAATCATATAAAACATGATAATCAATTTTAGTTCCATAAAAGATAATTGGAACTCATAGTAGTACTCAAACCATAATCCCACAATTACAAGTTGGTCCTCAAACCATAACATGATATAACACACTCTCTCAAAGAGTTCACAAAATAATGAGTCTAAGAAAATAGGTTGGGTAAAAATAATCATAACCAAGTCAACATTACAAAAATACTGAAAAATGCACATGTCACATAGAAGACAAACCCCTCGAAGCCTTTGTATACCACTCCTAAAGGCAACGTAATTTTCCCAAATAAACAACATCAAACAAGGTAATAGAATATACCAAGTAGTCAAACCATAACACGAGTCTCAATTGTTTAAGCACAATCAATTTTGTTTATTGAATTCTAGTTTGACTTATTAAGAAAACATTCATATAAAATCGCATGCATATATACTTTTTAAATAAGTATTTAAATAAAATCTCCATGCATATCAAAACACCATGTATTTAATAATAAAAATAATATTATTGATTTTCTAAATATAAATATAAATGAAAGCATTAATATTAAAACTCGCATGTAAAAAAAAATCAATTAATCTTTCTTATTAATTTATTTTATTTTATTTTAAATAAATAAATAATAATAATGTTTTATTTATTTTTTAATATAAATTTTAAATCTGAAAATTAATAAATAATAATAAACATAATTTAAAAAAATTTAGAAAATTAATAAATAATAATAATAATATTTATTTTTTTATAGAAACTTTCAAATTATATATACATGTAATTTTCTCTCTATGAAGCAATTGATTTTCAAGAACCTAGTTTTGCTATTTAATTTCGATTGGGTTTTCATATTCAATCATTTTGATGATTTCAATTTTTGTTGTCCTCTTGAATACTCTGTTTAATAATTCAATCAAACCCTTGTTGGATCTAAATTTCATATTTTCCTAAAATAATTGTCTCTAGGTTTCCACATTGAACAACCTAGGGTTTTAACCAAAACATAATTTTCTCTTGAATTTAAATACAAGGGTTTCTAGAATAATACAAAAGATTATGGTTATATACAAAATTAATACATGTATGCTCACATACATATTAAAGTACCAGAATTTCTTCTCACACAACAAAAATCCAAAAAGCTTTTCAAACCCAAAACCTCCAACAATAAAACCATAAAAGCTTCAATTCAAACCCTACAACAATTTGGCAAACAAGAAGAAAATAATATTTTCAAAAAGAAGATTTACAAAGGAAAATACAAACCCTACCTCAAATTTAATAGATCTGTGACGACACCGGTCCAAAATTCAAGCTTCCAAAAATCCAAGCTTTCAAGATTATTCTTCAATTCCAAATTCCAAGCAAAACCTATGTTCCCAAAAATGGCTAAAGGGATCTCCCATATAAAACCCCCAACAGACAGAACTCATGCAACACCCAATAAAAAATTAGAACTCAACATGCAACACTCAAATAGGAATTAGAACTCAACTTCCTAACTTTGTTTTTATCAATTTCATTTTTGCATATTTAATTAATTATAATAATAATTACATGCACTTTTCACTTAATAAATCTTAACTCAACTTTCAACTTAAATTTTTTATTTTATTTTATTAAACTGAATGTGCAACTTAAATTGCATATTAATAATTTATTAACAAATAATATTTTTGTACATCAATAATTATGAAATTGATAATTAAATATCAATTCATTAATTATGCTTTTAATTTCTATTTTAGATTTAATAATTAATTAAATCTTTTATTCACAACATTGGACTTTTCAACTAAGCATTTTAAAATTAAACAAATGTATTTAATTAATTATCGTTAATTAAATACCCTCATATTAATATTACTATATTTAATAGGATTTAATTATTTAATCACTTGATTAACTTTAATTAAATCATTTATCTATTAAACACAAAAATTACATCAAACCATTATGATTTGATGAAATGGAGCAGCAACAACGGTCATGGCGGCCAAAGGTGGGAAACACATTTCAATTTCAGAGGGGTGGTTTTGTTGCAAGTTTCAAGCAACAACAACGTTGGCCTTTCAATAAATGAGGGCATAATTCCTATAGTAGTTTTATCCGAGATAGAAAAGATACAAACCAGTGGAACCATGGGCGATCTAACAGGAATGGTAGGAGATGGGAGGAAAGAAAAAGTATGCATAAAGGTTTTCAGGGATCATTCCCGATTGAAAAGGGTTTTTAGTTTCAGAGGATTGAGGAGAAGTTCTAGAGGAAAAAACCCTCAAGAGGTCTGGAGATTAATAGGGAGCAGAATCAGACACAGGATCTAACCCCTCCAAGGAGTGCTAAGATAAATATGGCCACTTCCTATGCTACAGTGGTGCTTAATAATCCACAATGGATGGAGGAGAGAGAAATCCTGGAGGAAAAGGCTTTAGTTTCAAAATGGCTTGGGCCATGGCCCTCTTATAGCAAAATAAAAGGATGGTGTGAACAAAATTGGCAAAACTCCTTCATATCAATGAAAATAATAAATTATGATTTTTACCTCATTTTGTGTTCATCAACAGAGGACATGGACTGGATGTTGGGGAATGGCCCTTATATGGTAGAAGAAAGAGGATTGTATATGAAGAAATGGACAATAAAATTTCAATCCGAAGAAGGAAAATGTTAAAGAGACCCCAATTTGGTTTAAAATGGAAAATCTACCGCAAGAATATAGGGGAGAGGAAACTTTGAAGATTTTGGGAGATTCTTTGGGGAAGTTTGTTAGAAGTGAGGAGGGGATTAGTACAAAGAACTTTGCTATCACTCCAAAGGTCCTTGTTCGAAGGCAAACTTGTTATGAGCTTCCATCTCATATAATCATTCACACTAATAAAGGGGAATGGTGGCAACCGTTGGTGGCAGAAGAGGTAAAGAACGATGGGATGACTTCGTTAGAGGAAATCATGGTTTAATGAACAAACGAAAGCACACTGAGGATATAAGAATGATAGAATGTTTGCTTCAACTAATAGAAGGAAAAGATAAGGCCGATATTTCTCTTTTAGAGAGAGAATCCTCTATTAAGGGTGATGATGTGGGGGCAAGTTGCATTACTTTGGAGGATAGAGCCATGTTGGGGGAGATTAAAAAAATCCTAATGATGGAATCCACTCAAAGGAATTTTGAACCCCATGCTGAAATGTCCATGAAAATGGTATGTGAAACACCCTTCTTAGCTTTTCAAAATAGATTAGTAGATCAAAATGTAAAGGAGGATCTATTAGAAAACCCTCTTTCTGACTTTGAGAACTAAATAGAGGGAGTGTAGGTGCTTCTCAACAATGTGTTATTAAGGAGGTGGTCCCATCTTTTATTACTAGGGAAAAAAGGGCGTTATAGATATTATTCTGAGTAAGGACCAGGGTTTTGAGGATATGAGGCTTTTAGAGGACAATAGAGGGGATAACCCAGTGGAGGAAAATATCCAAAACAATGAGGAGTCTAATAGTAGGTTAAGGGAAAAATGCTTAGCAACAGGTAATAAAAGGGAAGCACATAATGGTAGAATATCCTCAATTCGTAATGTAGAAGGTCTTTTTGTTGATGCTAGAGACAATGGAGGTGACTTGATTAACTCTGAAACCATCTATAGCTCTCAAAGTGAGGAGGGGGAGGAAGATGAGATGGGCATTTATGAAACCTCAAATATCATGAGCCCAAGAGGTTTAGAACAAGCATATTTTTATGCTCACTAGACCAACACTAGGTGAGAGGAAAAAGAGAGGAGCTCGTTCTAATAAGGAGAAACTTGAACTGGCAGGTTGTGCAGCACACCAAACAAAATTGTTGAGATTAGGAAAGGGATATGCCCTTTCCTGGTAACAATGAGGCGCCTTTCATGGAATGTTAGGGGTTGCAATTCCCCTGACAAGATTCATCTGATCAAAAGAAATCTTGATCAGGTGAGTGCAAATATTATTTTACTACAAGAGACTAAAATGAAGGAGGTGGATGGTGCTCTTTTTAAAAAGCTTTTCAGTAAATTGGGGGGTTGTTTTCTTTTTCAAATGGAGCCTCGTGAGGGCTATGTGTTTTGTGGGATCCTAGTGTTGTTGATGTCCATCTAATCAGCCAATCTAATAATTGGAAATGGATTGAAGTTGCTTCTAAACAACTTCTATCAAATTTTTATGTGTTGAATGTTTATGGACCAAACAATTCTAGGGATAAAAGGATACTGTGGAATGTTATCACTAACATTTTGAACTCAATAAATGATAAAAAAAAATTGTTGGGAGGGGGCTTCAATGCAATTTTAAGCCCTACTAAGAAAAAAGGGGGCAAATGTTGGGAGGGAAGGAGCCAAAAAGACTTCTCTAAATTTGTTTGGAATAATGGATTGACTCAAATTGATTTCAGGTCAGGGGAATTTACATGAACTAACAAAAGAAATGGTTTTCTGAATATAGCTAAAAAATTAGACAGGTTTTTGCTATCAGGGCAATGGGATCAACTCAATTGGTTGTGTAGTGTTGATATCATACCCATAATAGGGTCTGATCACTACCCTATAAGTTGTAATATCCAAGAGGACCTGACTCCGGAGCGCTCTCCCTTTGAGTTTGAAGCTATGTGGTTCAAAGATCCGGATTTGATGTCTAAAGTTGTTGATTGGTGGAGGAATGCCCCGCAATGGGAAGGTAATAAATCTTTAATTTTTCAAGCGTTTGCAATTTGTTAAGGATCAACTGAAAATCTAGAATAAGGTGTCTTTTAAGAATATTTTTGTTGAAAACTTGAAATTAGAGAATAGTCTTGCCTCTTTAAATGAAAGAATAATAGCTTTTGGGATGGAAGAGAATACTTTTGAGGAGGAAAAAGAGTTGCAAAGAGGCTACAAAGAGATTCTTGCAAGAGAGGAATCCTTTTGGAGATAGAAATCCAGAGAAACATGGTTGAAGGATGGTGATCGTAATACAAAATTCTTCCACAAATCTGTGAAAGTTAGGCGATAAAGAAACAAAATTTTCTTAATAAATAATGATCATGTAGTGCTTTTAATTGACGTAATACAGATTAATAAGGAGGCAATGAGTTATTTCCAAAAATTCTTTACATAAAATGCTAAAGTATTAAAAGGATCAAAGGACTTGATAGACATAATTCCAAAGGTTTTAACTGATGAGCAAAATTTTAGATTGATGGCCCCTGTTACTAAAGAGGAGTGTGAGTTGCTCTTTTTGGTTTAGGGGTGAAAAGGCCTCAGGATCATGTGGTTTTCTGGCACTCTTCTTTCATAATTCATGGGATATTGTGGGAAATGATGTGTGGGAGGCGAAGGAGGAGTCAAGGATTGGGGGTTTCATTTTGAAAGACTTCAATAATATTTATAGTTCTTTAATCCCAAAGAAAGGATATTGTCAATATTTTGAGGATTATAGGCCTATTGCTCTATGAAATACTATTTACAAGATTATTACAAATAGACTTAAACCTTTTCTAAATAGTCTCGTATCCTCTGAACGAAGTGGTTTTGCTCCCAACCGGTCTATTTTTGAAGGGATTCTAGTGGCTCGTGAATCTATTCATACAGTCAGGAAGGTGAGGGTGGCTAAAATGATGATCAAGCTTGATATTAGAAAGCTTATGACCATGTCAATAGAACTCTTCTTATTGAGGTTCTTAAAAATTTTGGCTTTAGTGAAGAGTGGTTAAAATGGATAGGGAGTTGTATAAATTCACCCAAGATTTTAGTCTTAATAAATGGAAGCCCTCAAGGTTTTTTTGAGAATTCTAGGGGATTGAGACAAGGGGATCCCATATCCCCCTTTCTTTTCATTATAATGGCGGAAGCTTTAGGGAGACTTGTTACTAGCAAAAGGTAGGATGGTGTTTGGAAAGGGATTTATATTGTGGAAGGGATGGAATCAACTACCCACTTACAATTTGTGGATGACAACTTCCTTGTGGGAGATGCCTCAGATTAGGAGGCCAGGGTCATTAAAGCTACCATAGACACCTTTTATGTGGCTACAGGGCAGTGTGTTAATTGGAGGAAATCAGAATTGTTTTTCTTCAATACATGTGTTGCTTTGCAGAGGCAACTTTGTAACATTTCAGAGATTGGACATGGCTCTTTACCTAGGAAATATCTAGGTGTTCCTTTGTTTGAAGGTGTTTTCAAGGCTCATCTATCGAAGGACCTAACTGATAGCTGCTTAAAAAATATGGAGGGATGGAAGGGGAAGCAGTTATCTTTAGTAGGGAGAATTTTACTCCTTCAAATAGTTATCTTAGCCATTCTCATTTTTCTATGAGTTGTTTAAAGATCCCGAATAAATTTTTATGGTGCATTGAAAAATGAATGAGGAAATTCTTTTGGTGTGGGAGTAATGAAGAAGATAAATGGCCCTTCATTTCATGGGACAAAATCTGCAACACCAAAATGAAAGGGGGTGCAGGGATTAGAAATTGGAAAAGGACGAATCATGCTCTTGAGCCAAGCTTGTTTGGAGTATTTATAATGATCCCTCCAAACTCTGTGTTAGAGTTGTTAAGGCTAAATATCTAGACTCAAATGAAAATGAGAGTATCTTGAAGATTAAAAATCCCCCAAAGGGGTCAGTTGTATGGAACTTTATTTTAGAATGCAGGGATGTTATCAATGATCACCTCACTTGGCTTATTGGGGATGGAAGGAAGGCTCTATTTTGGAAAGACACTTGGAATGGCTATGAGTCTCTAAAGAATGATAATTTGTATAGAGATATCTGTAGAATTTTAACAGAGCAGTGGGGGGATAAGGTTGTCGATTACCTTGTTCTTGAGGAAACTCCTATAGGCCCTCTTTGGACTTGGAGAAATTTAGAAAATTCGAGATTGAATGATCAACAAAAAAGGATTATGATGAACCTCTTTCAGTCAAGTAAAGTGTTAACATCTTCAGTGGGGGATAAAATCATCTGGTGTGCAACATCCTCAGGCTCTTATTCAGTTAAATTAGGAAATAAGGCTTTGGATAATAATGAAGCCTATCGTGGTTGGCATGTCAAGTTGTGTTGGGATCAGAATTGTCTTCCTAAGGCAGGTGCCTTTGCATGGTTAGCCATGCATGGAAGGATTTTAACTGAGGAAAGGAGGACGAGGTTTGGTCTTCACGGGCCAACCAAATGTGTGTTGTGCAATTTAGCATTAGAAGATGTGGATCATCTATTACTTCAATGCCCCTATGCTTATGAATGTTGGAATTTTATTAAATCTAAACTTAATTGGATAGGTCCATTACCAAATAATATCATAATGACTTTTGAATGATGGCCTATCCCTAAGACCACTTCTTTAATGGATCCTTTATGGCTAATCAGTCCATCTATTATTATTTGGGAAGTGTGGAGGGAACATAATAGAAGGATTTTCCAAGATAAAATGAATCAGTAGAAAGGATTAAATCTAAAATCTATGCTTCAATTGAAGAAGTTATGAAGGCAACACTTCTCAATCAGCAGAGAACCTTGGACTATACAACAAATGATAGGAGGTTGCATGTTGAATGACCTTGTTTGAAATTAAATAGAAGAGATCTTCTTGGTAATGGAAAATCAACCAAAGAGGTAATGATAGTGGATTGGGTCAAACAAGATGTAGATTGGATAAAGATTAATTTTGATGGGGCATCCAAGGGTAATCCTAGCCCATCAGGAGCTGGGGTGATAGATAAAGATCTAAGGGTAATCTAATTGCCTTCGTGACTCAGAAGTTGAATGATGGAACAAATAATGAAGCTGAAGTGAGGGCTTCACTTGTTGTTGTGCATATGGGGAGAAAACTAAAGTTTAGTAAACTCCATTTAGAAGGTGACTCTCAAGTGATTGTTAATGCAATCAAAACCAATGATATGAAGGCATGACACTTAAAAAACATAGTGATGGAGATTAATTATTTGCTCCAATCTTTTGAAGATTTCAAGATTAGTCAAATTAGAAGAGAAGGATATAAGGAGGCTGATATTCTTTCTAAATGGGCAACTGGTTTGGAGAAGATAAATGACATTTATTTTGAAGATTTTGGAAATTGGTGAAGCAGTTGTGGTTAGTGTTTGTGCTGAATGGTAAAGTTTCTTTTCCTTCCGTCATAAGATGAATGTTGGCTATTATTGATTTAAAATTGAATTCATTTTGATGATGTTAGCATGGGATTGTGTTAATTGATATTCACACCCATCATTAATGATGGATCGACCTTGCCTTCTAATTATTAAAACTTCTTGAAATAAACCGAGGTTGGTGGCGCCTTTTAACTTGATATTAAAGGTGGCATGCACAAATGGGGAGGAGTTGGGTGGATGGGATGTTTCTTTAAAGGGGAGTTATTTTGAGGCTCTAACGCTTCAATATCATTTTTTCTGCAGTAACTTTAGCAGGATTTTCTTCTGTCATCTTGCAGGCTTTTAGTTGTTGAAGCTATGGAAGCCACCTTTGCAATAGACACAAATAAATAATAGAAGGCTTTCAAAGGACTGGTTAGCAAGGAACATATGTTACGTTGTTGAATTTTAAGGATGATGCAGTAGGTATGGCTGCTATAGATGTCTTAGTGTGAAATTTCAAGAGCGTAAACAAAAAAGAAGAGCTAATGTGGATGTTATCTCAATGGTGATTGTCTGGGCTCTGCAGTTGGGTGAGCCGGAGCGTGTGGTGAAGAGGGTGATAGAGGATTTATTTAACAAAGATCTGCTGGAAGGTCTAGAGTCCATCTTGGAATGGGCATATCCCGGAATCGCTTTTAATTACGAAGAATGCTTTGAAGATGAGAATGAAGGGTGAGTTTACGGGCGGGTTCTCTTTCTCAGATGGTGGGGAAAAGTTGACAAAGAGGTTTACAAATTTGACATTGGGAGAAATGACATCGTTTGAAAGTAGATTTGGAGAGGGCTAAGGATATGGTTGAAGGGAACATTCAGGCTGTCTACAAAAATGTGTCACGGAGGAAGGGTGGGTAGAGGCGAGGGAAAAATCCTTGCAAGAATTGAAAAGGAAATTTAACAAAATGCAGTGAAAAATTTTGTTTTTTAGAATTTTGGGTAGTAGAAATGAAGCTCAAATGAAATTCATAAGAAATGGAGGTGAAGGGATTTTTTGGCACTTGCGAGTTGGAGATAGTTCAATGCTTGCAGGTCGAGGGTGCACCGGGTGAAGCACTAGCGTTTAAAAAGTAGAAATGAGCAAAAGTGAGTTAGTTTGTTAGCAGTTAATAGTAGAACTATACATTTGCTAATGAGATGTTATGTAATGGATTTTTTTGGGTTGGGTGTTTATAGTTATAAGGGAATGTTTATATGTGCAACAACTTACTTAAAGACTTATGGATATATTGCAATATTTCGATGGTAGACTTTTTCAATAAGAACTTGATGTAATTACTTTTGATATAAATAAAATAATCTTGTTATAGATAAAAAAAAAATCACATCAAACCACAAACATGCAAACCTGAAGAACTGACTACATCAAAAATACTAAAATCAAACATAAAGAAGGGTTCACGAATTCGTGTCACCTTGACAAATTTGAAGGGTAGTAAAATAGATACCTGTCCAGTATTGTAGGACGATTATTGGTTTAGGATTGGGATTTGGACCTATTTGTTATCTCCCCTCTCTTACCATTGAGATGTTGTGATAGGCACACTCATCCTGGCAATTCAGGGAATTCGATACCCGATACCTGAAATCCTACATAAAAGACGAGCATGTATAAATATATAATAGACAATGATGAGGATTGGTCGATTATATGGATCTCACAAGAAAGTAACTACGACTTCATCCCTCAACCATATTAGGAACATTGAACATAAATATAAAACATACACGCCAAACCATACACATGCAAGTACAGGGTCAGTAAAATCATAAACATAATATACATAACATCAAATCTATCTGAGGATTTATACACACATAAAAAGCTGCATAAAAGAGTCTAGCCAATTAAACTAAAAAGAAACTATGGGAGGGGTATTACATGTCGCAAAAAAATTCTTCCAAGTTGGCGACAGGAACTTCCACTTTAAAGGAAATTGTAAGAAAGTTGAGAACTAATTTATCCTGCAATAGATTTTTGTTTATCTCATGGAACCTTTTGCTCCATAAAAATAGATCATAAATTCCCCTCCATGAGACAACTTTCGTAGCAAACCAAGTGGTCACATTTTGTTTGGTATCTTACATTTCAACTGTTATGAGGCATTTGTTGATATATATATATA